>JARFJB010000307.1:5860000-6080000 GCA_036346205.1 Vesta saturnalis
GCCGTACGCGCAGCGAAATCGCTGTTCAACGTACAACGTTAGTCAAGTTGAATATAAAAATTGACTTTTAAAGCATAATACTGCATTAAATTCAACTATACTTCAATTATATAAGTTGATGATGTCGCCTTAGTTTGTAAATCTGTATTAAAATATTTATCGTAATAGAATAGTAAAGAAAAAAGCTGGATTAAACTGTTTTTAGTTATTAAGAACAATATCATCAATTTTTTTTGAATGGCATGATAAAGCTTGCTAAGATAGTGAATTTCAACTAGCGACATTTATTTCAATTAACGAGATGTCTAATTTCTATTGGAATGTTTATGTGGATCCTATGCCCTTAAGAAAGGCGTTTAGAAACCTTAACGCTTATTTTATTACCAAATATAGGGCTTGTTTGCCGCATGCTTAGGGTAATGTACAAATATTACCTTTAAATCAATTGTTAGATATAATGTTATATAAATACCGAAATCTGAAGGTATAGATTATCTTAATCAATATTGCTGTATAAGTGAAAACCAATGGGAATTGATTGTTAGCAATTTACCGCTAGCTTTAAATATTTAAACGGAGAAATTGTCAGGAAAAGATAATCCAGAAAGAGTAAGTTGCTTGACTTCAGTCGCTGTAGGAAACATGCAAAATGTGAAAACCGCGTTGTGCAAAGGTCCGCATAGTATACATTCGCGTCAGAAAGTTCGTGTCTTGTTAGGTACTCCATTTTTTTACTACGGATCAAAAACTTTAAATTACAAGTGGTACATATGAGAGAGTCTTTTTGTACCCTGACAATGCGCAGGCTCACGAAGCCATTGTCACCGAATATGTTTTTTTAGTCCAGTAGTCCAAGAGCTGTTGTTCTAATCTTATAGTCGTGATAGCTCTATTTCTCGTTCCTAAAGTTAAACATACCATGGGTTCCTTTATATTGGTTATCCGATTTGCCGAGCTCGTTAAGGGCTGCCGGTCACCTTTCCTTCTCCTTAATCCACTTTAATCCCTTTTTTTTCCTTTCACTGGCTATCGAATTAAAAGTCCAAAAATTGCAAAAAAATGGCTGTGGTTTTTAGAGTAAAAGATGCTAGACATAAAATCCTGTGCCATTCGTATGTTCGGAAGGGTAGGGTCCAAGCGACCTCAGTCATCGAAATTACTCACTTTCTGATCAATTATGGTAACATCCTCTGAAAACTCCCTAGTTCCTCTGTAGTTCACAAGACCGATAGAACGTTGAAGAACCTTTATGTCAGCTAAATGGAGCAATTTAAGAGATTTATTTGAAACCTTTCGACTATATTCTTGGCGAGAATATAGTTTTAAGTCGTTTTTGTCTTCGAATGTTGCTCTTTCAGTATCTGAGGTCATCCTCATGGACGTGGAGTTGTACATCCCGAACAAACTAAATCGTATAGGTCATTCTCGTTCACAACGGGCAGTCGTAAACTTTGGTCTTTAGCCAAAGTCATCAGTAAAAAAATGACATCTTTTGACGCATCTGTAGTTGCTGATTCTGTAGGCAAAGCCAATTCCTTTATGGATTTTATGAATTCGTGCCTTAATGATTCTGGAAAATATATGCTCTTAGTCAGCTCGTTTTCATACGCTATGAAATCAATTTGTTCTCGGTACAAGCTATTCGAATCGATCATCAGTAGGCTTTATCCCAATCAGGCCACCGGTCCAGACGGTATTCCTGCTAATGTCTTCAAGAAATAGTCCCACCAACTAGTACCAGTCCTATTTGCTATTCAATCTGTATGTGTTCTGAGAAATTTACTTCAGCATGTAAATTAGCAAATGGTCAACCTATTCCCAAGAGAGACGACAAGATCAATCTCTGTAACTACCGACCAATTTCCATTACTGCCATTTTGTCTAAAGTCATCCATCAGATCAACCCGATGAAACAGTTGTAGTCGCTTTAGATATCTCAAAATCATGTGATCAGGTTTGGCATAAGTGTTTACTTACCAAACTCACCTCGTTTGGGTTAACTGATACTCTCAGCAATTGGGTTTCTAGTTTCCTTGATTAAAGACGCATGCGTGGCGTAGTTAATGGCTTCTTTTCAAAAAAAGTTGAAATTAACGTGGGCGTGCCACAGGGATCAGTCAGAGTTCCTACAGTTTTTCTGCTATACGTAGTTGATCTTATTTTTCCAACGACTAACTCGATCTATTGCTTTACTGGCGACAGCACTCTTTATTGTAGTTCATCTAAGTCCATTCATAATAGTAATCCATCTTCTATCTCAAATCAAAACATGCTGAATGGCTATTTCAATCAACAAAGACATTCAACGTATCCTTGAATTGTGCAGACCTAAGCAGTGCTTTTACCTCCAGAGCTAAGCAGTGCTTTTACCTCCAGGCATCTATTTTTGCTATACATGGGCCAAATTCGACCTTATCTAGAATATAGTTCTTACCTCTGTATTGGTGTTCCTCAGCACCAGCCCCGACCACGTTTGCTAGGAATATTCGGTTTGCTCATTCCCATCATCAATAATCAGTACCAATTTCCACTTATCAAATGAGCGCAATCCATACTCTTATGTAGAAATTTAAGTAGCCGTTCATAGATATCTCTTGGTAATCCAACATCCCCCCTTTCCATCCTCCTAAGTGTTTCTGAGTGGTTTAGCACGTGAGGCTAAATATAGACTGTTCAGGACGCAATTTTTAAAAAAAATTAATAACTAATCCGCGCTTAACTCTTTATTTGGAAAATTGGAATTTAACTTGGTGGCGTCAAGTCAAGTAATAACCGGTTTTCTACCACCTGTTACGCATTTGTTGCATTTATAACGTATGTTTTTATTTTGACAACGGAATATTTATTTTAATAAACTTTAGTTAACTACCATAAAATTTTTAATAAATTGTTGACATATTCACTGTACTTTTCGTGGAGAATGGGTCTATTTAAAACTAGGTTAACCTTCCAAGTGTTTTACTTAGCAAAACTACCTTTTACTTTTTGTTATTTTCAAAATATGTAATCTCTAAGGTTAAACTGTCCAGCTTTACCCTACAAATCGCTAAATCCATTGATGTTAGCCAAATTTTTACTTTCGAGTTCAATATACCTAAAAATAATAACTTACCACTAGTAATTTGAATACATATTGCTTGTAGGCAGAGGATCGACAGAACAAAACTTCTCCCTGAGGTGTGCCGGTGTGCTGGGGCCATACTGTGTCCTAAAATGAAAAAAAAATTGTATTTGTGAATTAATACGAAGGTATTAATATTCACTAATAGATTTTTCATATTCTGTTGAATAGTGAGAAAACTTACAGAAGTGGTTTAAATATTTTTGTCCACTGTTAGTGATTTTCAAGAAATTGATTGTAATCCCTTTGAAAAGTAATAAAACTGAACACTGTTGCAAAATGCTATCGGAAGTTTATTATAAATATCAAAATTAAACCCAATAATAAATTTATTGGTATCTCTAATCAAATTCATTATATATATATATATATATATATATATATATATATATATATGTTAATTTTCAGGTTTCCGCGAGTGATGGATATGAGGTTGATGTTCTTCCGGGTTTGGTCTCGCGTAGATTCTCCTGCATGGTTCTTAAAATAACCGATGTTGAAATGACGACGTTTCGGCATAATCTCAACTGCCATTTTCAAGTCTTCGTGTTCTGCTCCTGGTTCCTGGTTCTTTTAAGAACCATGGAGGAGAATCTACGCGAGACAAGCCCGGAAGAACATCAACTTCATATACACATATATATATATATATATATATATATATATATATATATATATATATATATACAGGGTGTCCAGTTTAAGATGAAATGCATGGGGATATTGGAAACCGTTAGAGATACGAAATGAGGACGAATTACGTGATGCAGTTATCGAAGCTGTTAATAAAATTACCCCGGAGATGATAAGGAACTCTTGTGATGCAGTGCTAACTCGATGCAGATGGTGTTTGCAGGAGAATGGAGGTTTATTCGAGCATTTGATTAATTAATAGTAAAATTCAGTATAATATTAAATTTTATTTTTTGTTGTTTTTTGTCACTTTTATTATTATGATTTATGTTAATAATCAATAATATTGTTCTCAATAGTTAGTTTAATTTGTAGATTAATTTTCATTTAATTAAAATACATAATATGTCAAGGTTGCTTTGATATAAATTTAATTGTGTAATTTGACACTTTCTCATTGGCAGATTATAAACATATGATATATGGTTGAAAAGCATTTTTATGAAGAATTCAAAATGCAAAAATCCAATATGGCGTCCATAAGAAAATCGAAAGTTGCGTGCATTATCTCAAAATCTAGTAGGCCTAGATTTTTTCAAAATCATTTTGAAATCCTCGCTACCTGTTACACCCATCCTGCAAAAATCGTGGATGTATCTCTTGCAAGAAACAAGATATAGCGATTTTAGAAAACGCATATTTTCAGTTATCACCCTGTGTCTAGTAAATGGAAGGATTTTTGACATGTAACCATGGTTACTTCTTGGGCATATAATGACGCAACTTTTCTCCATTTAACCATCTTCGTATCTCTAACGGTTTCCAATATCCCCATGCATTTCATCTTAAACTGGACACCCTGTATATATATATATATATATATATATATATATATATATATATATATATATATATATATATATATATATATAAACATAAAGGTGGATGAAAAAACCCTCCCGAATGAGTTAGAATGCATTGAAATTGTAAGAATGAAATTATACTTCTTCCTTCACTTGAATGATTAGTGCCACTTATGACGTGTAACAAGAGTTAAAAAGTAACTGGAAATAACGCACAGCAAACGGCATGATATATTTTGCAATTATAACGGATTTAGTAATGCGATAAACGCATATGGATAATACTAACTGCTATTTTGGAGTTAATGGACACGTTAAATATATTAAATTATTAATAATACTAAGGTGAATCAAGTTATAAGTTACTGTAGGCAGTAAAAAAAAGATAAATAAAATAAACGTACTGAACAGGTAAAAGCATAAGCGTGGCATGCTTTGACGTGCGAATAATATGACTTTAGCAAGAACCACGACTCACATCACTGAGATAGGCGGGACCATGCTAATTTATGATACGATAAAGCCATACGAGTCAAACCCAGAATTAAATTGAGCGTCATGCCAGATCCTTACAATGCTGACTAAATTAAATAATTTTATGACGATAATTTTGTCAATCTATAGGAATGATTAAAAATATAGGTCCATTAAGAACGATTGAGTGTGGCTATATCTGATTACATATATATACATAGTTGTAAATGTTCCATTCTAAGCGGTTGATGGCGAATTGGGTTTGGAAGTCATTCTGTACAAAAATCCAATCTAGAAATAGTTAAATAATTATCCAATACACCTGTTATACAGAAAAGTGCGTGTTGAAAATCTGGAAAAATGGATATCTCGGTCTAGCTCATTCGTTAAGGAATCTTCAGTGAGTTGAATGTTATCGTTCAATTTTTTCTGTTTGTAAACCTTTGCATACTAACGTGAAAGTTAATAGTGCTTAAGTTAGCTCAATTACTACAGATTGACCTACTTTTAACGCAAACTAAGACACATGCTTTGTTACAGGACAGAACTATCATGAAGAGAAGTCCGAACATACATGCACATTGTTCTGTGTCGATTAGCGATATTGGTCGTTATGTCTCTACGAAGAGACCATCTTATCTTTCTTATCAATGATACAAATAAAGTCCAAGGTGACACATTTAATAACTTTAAAATCTTCTTACTTTAGCCTTAATTAAATGAATAAATGAAACAAAATAGAACAGCATTTTATATTCGCATGTAAAAGTAATTAAACACGTTAAAGCAAAGCTAACAGTACATTGAACTATTTATAACCCCATAGATTTGCAAGCGGTTCAATAAACAAAAGCTAATTTAAAAACTAACAGAACCTGTCGGATTGTCACAAGAATATACATTGTAACTCTTAACAGAAGCATGTTAAAGTGCATAGTACCTTTTGCTCTTGTCCATACTTGTGGTGTTCCACTAGATAAAATTTTCCATAACAAACTGCTACTAAGTACTTTCTAATTCTGATTTTCTAATTTTCTAATTTCTTATTCATAACTAATATTCCCTAACGACAAAATTTACTTTTCAAATATTTATTTAAAGCACAATTAAGCGATTTGTCTGTTGAAATGGCACTAGTCTGACCTGTGCAGCAATGTCCTTTTAATCCTTAAGCTTTTCAGGTGTACAGGACAGTGTCTTGTTATTTTACTTGAAAAAAGTAACAAAAATTTATGAAAATCAAACTTTCACGGCTAACATTTATAATTAAAAAAACTTATCTGTTGGAAGTTATCGTGTGAAGCAGTTTTATGGGCTTTAAAATACACTAGTATAACGAAAAGGTAACAGTATTTTCATTATTAGCATGGTAAATAAGTTATTACTGGTGAGAAGAGAAGTTTATTGACGAGACATCCTAGAGCCAGTGAAACCCATTACCTTACCTATAATGTAATATATTTTATTTGTGATTCATTCAAGCTATTCAGTCAAGCACATTCAAAATGTGAATCTATGATATAAATTTAGTTATAATCAAATTTCTTAACCAATTATAAAACTCTAGTTTAAATATATCACATTTCGGTCATCAATTATTGTTTGTAAAACTGGTACAGCTCTTGTTTTTACTCATTACAATAAATTTTAACATTTCATATCTTCTATTCTTGATTTTACTCTAACTTTTATATTAATGTCCACTTTCCTTCTTAATCTACCACGATCGTGTCGGATAATGGCAGTATAGTAAAATCGTCACAACGCTTGCCAACATACACATTGGAAATTAACAAATTAAAAAAAAAGTAACTTTGACAATAATTTGGTTAGAATAACTGTGCAACCTCTCTCCCTTAACGAAAATACACAACATGGTCAAAACAGAAACAATAATCTAGGTCAGAGAGACGTTTAACCTTCATCCCAAATGGAGGTTAATGAACATCTACACTACATGCTGACTTCCAAAGCCGTTCGCCTCTACAAAAATATGGATAATGCGGTTAGACTTAGAATTACGAAAATTTATGTCAAACTAAATGATCTTTAGATAGTTGCTCGTTACTCAGATATTAAAAAGGAATTGATTAAACGTTTGTATACCACATTATAAATTTTTTGCCGCAAAATTACGCGTCGTATCAAAACATTGCATAGGGTATAATTAATCGATATGTTTAAAGACTGTATGTAGGTAATTTAATATCTTTGAAATATAAAGTTCTTTCAGAAATATTTGAAAGTAGCCCAAAACTACGCGTAATAAACCCCCTCTATGCCGGTGAACTTTTCCAAAATCTAATCAGTTCCAGGAAAAACGAAATGACGCTTAAATACAAAATTTAAAATTCCTACTTGTTATGGTTCTGGAGTTATTGTGGAAACTAACACACATTCACATACGCGCGTGCGCGTCCACACGAACACACGCACACACCCACACATACACACGCGCACACGCGTAAAACTGTCTTGAGTCACAAAAATATGGATGCAAAGTTAATGAATTACATATATCATTTCCAGGGCCGTGTTAGTGTAAATATATAAATCATCGATTATGATTAGTTATAACAGTCCAAACTTCAGAATATTAAAACAAGAATGTAGCATGGGAACAACATCGAATTATGAAAAAAAAGAGAGAAATAACCAAAGTCCGTATTATTATTATTGGTCCCTTCCGAGAATGATATTCGCATACCGGAACTTGAGAGACAAAATATAACTAGGTTTTGCTATTCTTCAAGCAAAAGTGCTCCAGAATGAATATATTATTAAAATACCTTAGATTCTGACACTTTTCTCTTTTACTGTAAAACGAGATTGCCAAAATCTTTTTATCCAATCACTGTTATCTCAAAAATCGACCACAGTACTGCATAGAACATAATTAATCGATTTTTAGGATCTATATATATATATATATATATATATATATATATATATATATATATATATATATATAGGTTTACTTATATCTTTAAAATATGCACCTGTTTTGAGAAATACTTGATAAAAACCAAACATTGCCCCTAATAAACCACCTACTAACCGCTGAATATTCTCAAAGTATAATTAGCTCCAAGAAAAATGAATTAAAGCTTAAATACAAAATTCTAGGTACGTCGATGTTATGGTTCTGGAGTTACTGCAGACACTAAAATACATCCATACAAACACACACACACACACACACACACACACACACACACACACAAACACATACACACACACAAACACACACACACACACACAAACACACACACACACAAACACACACACACACGCACGCACGCATCCACGCACGGGCGCATGCACAACCGCACGCATGCACGCACACACAGACACACACGCACACACACGCACACATACACACACAAACACACACACACACACACACACTAATACACACACGCGCACGCACGCACGCGCGCACGCACACACACACACGAACACACACACATACACACACTAACACATACACGCACGCATGCACGCCCTTACGCACGTACGCACGCACTCCCGCACCCACCCACCCACGCACGCACGTACGCACAACTGCACGCAGGCACGCACTCACGTACGCCCCCACAACTGCACGCACAACTGTACCGAGCACGCACGCATGCACGCACGCACGCACACACGCACGCATACACACATAAACACGCAAACATACACACACAAACATACACCACACACACACAACACAGACACACGCACACGCACACACGCACACACAAACACACACACACACACACACAAACACACACACACTCGCGCACGCACGCACGCACGCACCCGCCCACACACGCACCAACCCATACACGCAAGCACGCACACACACACACATATGCACACGCACACGCACACGCACACACACACATACAAACGCGCACACACACATACCAACACACACGCCCACGCACGCAAGCACGCACGCACACGCACATACGCACACACACACACAAAGACACACACACGTGCGCGCGCGCACGCAGGCAGGCACGCCCCCACCCACACATACTCACACACACCCACGCGCGCGCACATGCACACCCACAAGCACACGCACAAGCACACGCACAAGCACACAACATATTGTACGCTTTTCCCTAAAAAATCCCACCTCGCGATTTTAGTGCATTCACTCTAGGCGTTGGTAAACTAACGTAGGCTATTTTCCTCTCCAAACTATAGGTGAAAACCTACACGACTCAAGGAAAATACATGTCGCCATGTTTCATACAGTCCATTAAAGACCCAACGACAGCGCTAGAACTTTGTTACACCAGGTATAATTTTTAGTTCCATGTCCAGTTGTAAATGTTGATTTTAAATATTCGGCACGAAGAGAACCCACTAGAGAATTATTTGCCCGACTTAAGTTAAATTTAGTAAACAATGACGTTCACGTTATGGTATTGAGAACGGAGAAAGCGATAAAATAAATGTTCTGGGCAAAGTGGAAGTCGCAAAAATAGCTTCATGTAGGAAAATTGGAAATCAAGTCGGAGTAAAAGACGTGGCCAGGGTATTTTGAAAGAAAAACAGATATGTATTATTTAAGATGAACGCAATTCTAAAATTACTTTCCATTATTAATATTTTGACAAAGTCGCAGAAAACCACAACATTTCTCAAGATGTGGTATAGACAGATTAATTGTAGTCGTACTTAATGATCGTCATGGCCCATGACAAAATCCCCATATTCCTCATACCATTGTGCAAGAGAGACAATTCGGTTTGATTGTATCGTGTTTCCTGTTAAACACCAGATTAAAATTAATGATTTGTAAAGATACTCTCACGGGCAATCGGTATCTTGAGATATTGCAGCAAGTCATGCCGGAATTATTGGAAGGCGGTCATCTAGCCCAACATTCTCAGATACACTTCGAGCGTGACGGAGCATCCCTTCATAACTCTCAAATTGTAATGACAATTCTATAGAACAGTATATTGGGTCAAATATTCCTATGATTGAACTCTCCAGATCTTTAGACCAGATTTTGTGTTCTTGATTCTTCCTTTGCGGTTAAAAAAAAAGAAAATTTAGGGTAGAAGTGATAAATTGTCAGATGAATTGAAGACTGCGATAGAGCAAAAGAACTCTAGATAATCCTTAATTGGCTGAGCACAATTGCTCAAAAATGTGAAACCTGTATTTTGAATGGGGGAAATCAGGAATAAATGTAAGAATTTATTATTATTTAATGTACCAATAGTTTTACGCGCTGAATAGTATATGGATGTATTAAATTTAATATATCCTTTGTCATAAATTGTCTTGAGGTGCAATAACATGGATACGAAGTTAGCGAATTACGTATACCATTCCCAGGGCTGTATTGGTGTAAATTCATGAATCGGCGATTATGATTGATTATAACTGTCCAAACTTTAGTCCGTATTGAAGTTAGTGATTTTAAATTTTAAAATAATTTAGATTCTGACACTTTATGAAAACTGTTTGCTTTTACCCTGTAGCTCGTAAGACATCCCAGTTCCCCAGAATCTTTTTACCCCATCACTGTTATTTCAAAAAACGAGCACAGATTGAGAAAACTACAAAACATTGACGTTATTATTAAAGGAGCTTCCATTCGGTCCAATTCAAATTTGGGCACACACTACATCTACTTTTACACAACTTAAATCTAAATGTAGGAAAACAAAAATAAAAATGATTGAATAGTTCATACAGGAAAAACTACTATACTTTTGGAAAAAAAGAAAACTTTATTGTTGTTACACAACTGCAACATTTACGAGAACTATCGATGTTTATGAGAAAAATCGTGATCTGAGAAGACAAACGTGCTTATTTTTATAATAGTCATTACATCTGTCAACTGTATTGTATACAAGGGATGTCAAATTGAACAGCTCATGTATATCTTGAATAAGGAAATAAATTACTTATTGGTCATTGAAATTGTTGGATTACAGGGTTTCTTTAAATTTTACTAAGACCGATTATTCCGATGGTTATTCAAACACTACCAAAACGAAACGAATAATCCCAATTTTTGTTTTTATAACAAAAATGTACTGAAGTTATTTTATTATGCTATTCCTATTTGCATTATTTCCTAAAAACTTACAGACGACTAATGACTTGGTCCTAAAGCAAAGAATTGCCTGCATCTGGTTTGGGGAAAAATGTTATAAATCAGTAACTAACTCTCAGCACACAAGTAATACTGTTCATCCCCTAAGGGATATATTTTGGTCACTAATAAGTTGTGTTTGTTAGCACCAACAGCAAGCAAGTGTCCATGGAAATATTTTTATATACACTTAATAGATTAAAATTTTGTAGAATAAAACAAGTTATTATAACAAGTGTACGAACTGGTGGCTCTTATTTGCGTGAAGTATCATTATCGAACGTTTGAGAAGTCGTGCAGAGCATAAAATCACAAATCATACAAATCTGAATGAATATTCACAATCCTATCACATGGAGAAAGAGGAAGGAAAACAGTAGAAAAAGAAAATTACAGATCTGATATGATAAGACCAGTATTGCAAGAAATCTTTGAAGGTAGAAGTCTTTAACATAGCGCATGTATTTAATCAATCACACAGCGTACGAACGTCCTTGAACGACATATGAAACTAGGCTAGCCAGTTGATACGTAGCAGCTCGATTATAATGCATGTTATTGGGAAATTGGAAATTTATAATGAAAAAAAAACAGTAGGATACTGTTTTCATCCCATACGGAAAGTTATGCCATTTTCAACAAAACTTTATTGTTGCTAAACTGACGATGACGTCAGTAGGCCGATTGCCGCACGGAAATTATTGAAAATCGGATAGATTTCCTTATTGTTAATCAAATTTTAACGACTAAAACCAAAACTCTGGTTTCAAATGATCGGAAATTATATTTTTTACTAATAACACTCCAAACAAAAAAAAACCTTAGTAATAATGTCTCGTTTAGAAGTGTTCCTAGAATTGAAGGATGCTTGTTATTCATTATCTCTAATGTAAAAGTGATTAGGGAATGTTTAAGTCTAACTTCTTTAATTTACTTGTTTAACTGTAACTGACACTAATGAAACTAGTAATAAAAAGGTCGGGAAATCATTTCAATGTTTTTAATTGTTTTGGACGCCAAACCTGTTTTGCGATCTGCAATTACATTATTTGGTAATTTTTGATAGTTAGACAAAACAATATTACGTGCATTGCAAATAAATTGCATCAGCATGTTTCATGGATATTGTATCGATTCATTAACTGATAGAAGCTGTAATAATAGCTGGTAATCCTTTCCTATTATTAATTAACCACATTTCTTAAAATTAAGTAAAATATCCATGTATTTTTTTAACAAACACATATGTAACTGCAATTTCAGTAAAAACGACCATTAATTACACTTTTTCTGCAATGCTTTAAATTATCGCTATGATATTAAAATTTTTTTACGCTCCCAATTGATTTATAGAGGTTTCGTAATTTTTTATAATTACATAATGCAATATTTTGTAATATTAGATAAAGTAGTACTATAACAGGTGTTTCGAGAATCCGGTACATGGCATATTCGAATCATATTGCGACAGATATTATTAGAATCTGTTGGTGCAGCATAAAACTCCCCGATTTCTATATGCTACTGAATGCATTTCATTACAATTCTAGGCCTACTGACGTCACGTCTCACACTCCTATATTCCCGCCTGCTAAAGAGTACACTGTATTAGCAGGCCGGTCCGGATCTGAACAAAACTTTATTGTTGCTAAACTGCTATGGTTTCAAAATTAGCTCCAAATTGCTCAAAAAGAACATGTTGCTAAGGATTTGATAATAAGGTATAGTTCTAATATTGTCAAAATCAGCTGAATTGTGAATTTCACGCTTGTACAGCAAATTTTGTCAGTCTGTTGTTTGTATATAGTACTTCATATAAACATTGCCAAAGTACCGCTGTATTCCTCGCACCACGGCGTACTCTATACCAGGCGGGAATATAGATTCCACTTTCCGCTCCGACGATGACGTCAGTAGGCCGATTGCCTTGTTGTTAATCAAATTTTAACGACTGAAAACCAAAACTCTGGTTTCAAATGATTTGAAATTATATTTTTTAATAATAACAATCCAAACAAAAAAATCGTAGTAATAATGTCTCGTTTAGAAGTGTTCCTAGAGTTGAACGATGCTTGTTATTCTTTATCTCTAATGTAAAAGTGATTAGGAAATGTTTAAGTGTAACTTCTTTAATTTACTGGTTTAACTGTAATTGACACTAATGCAACACGAGTAATAAAAAAGTCGGGAAATCGTTTCAATGTTTTTAATTTTTTTGGACGCCAAACCTGTTTTTCGGTCTGCAATTACATTATTTGTTAATTTTTGATAGTTAGAGAAAACAATATTACGTGCATTGCAAATAAATTGCATCAACATGTTTCATGGATCGATTCATTAACTGATAGAAGCTGTAATAATAGCTCGTAATCCTTTCCTATTATTAATTAACCACATTTCTTAAAATTAAGTAAAATATCCATGTATTTTTTTTAACAAACACATATGTAACTGCAATTTCAGTAAATACGACCATTAATTAGACTTTATCTGCAATGCTTTAAATTATTGCTATGATATTAAACTTTTTTGACGCTCCCATTTGGTTTATAGAGGTTTCGTAGTTTTTTATAATTACATAATGCAATATTTTGTAACATTAAATACAGTAGTACTATGACAGGTGTTTCGAAAATCCGGTACATGGTATATTTGAATCATATTCCGACAGATATTATTAGAATCTGTTGGTGCAGCATAAAACTCCACGATTTCTATATGCTACTGAATGCATTTCATTACAATTCTAGGCGTACTGATGTCACGTCTCACACTCCTATATTCCCGCCTGCTATAGACCGGTTCTGATCTTGGATCAAAAGTAAACAAAAAATTTCATATAAAAATTGGAAGGGGTTCATAAATCAAATGGAATTTAGCAAAATTCAAAACTATGTACACCCGACGTCAATGAAAACGCCCCCGAGATGATCTAATGTAGAAATTATGGACACCCTTTAAATGTTAGCAATAACCCAGGACATATTGTAATAGTCAGGTAAATTTCCATTGAGGGCACGTAGATATTCTCTTAAATAAACCAGTTAATGAAATAATTCTTATGAAAATACGTAATGCCTGGTTCGAAACTGAATTGAAAATCTGTTCTATAAAAAGAAGAATTATATTTTTTATATTTTTAATGAATTTGACGTGTATTTATAAAACCACTTTAAGGAATTTAAAACAGCTCCAAGTCAGTTGTTTTTCTTCACACGCAGAAATTGTTAATAAGAGTAATATGTTTTTAATATGAATTAACTTCAATGAAATTGTTGCACAAAGATAAAAAATCAATTAATCAACGATATAATTCGACTGATTCGAAGAAATATAAATAACAATGCAATTTCAAATTGTTTCTGATTTCATTAATGACAAAGATAAACGTTGGCAGGTGATGAAAAGTAGAAGGAAAAAATGACTACTGGTAATCGAAATTCTGAATGTTCTCTAAAAGGTGTGAGTAAATGATTACATTTCCACGTATCACGTTTACATCCAGATACAAATATTCAACAAGTAGTTGACCATTTGGAAAATAACAACATAACAGAGCTACATGTAGAAATGCTGGCCCCAAAATATCCTAGCTCTTATTCCTCCTTTAAAGTAGTTGTTTTGCCAGAATCAAAAGATAATCTTTTGATCCCTAGCCCTTGGCCTGTTGATACATGTGATAATCGGTTTTTTTGGAGTCTTCGGAATGACAAAACAAACACCTAAATTTTTCTTTATTGCATATTAATATACAACCAATTCAGAATAAAATTGAGGTACTTGAAGCGTTCTTAATTATAATGCGATTTGCATCAGTGAATACTGGTTAGTGAACTAAAAGACAAAATTTATATCAATTGGGGCTTGTACTTCGATAGCGCGGTGCTGTAGCAAAGTACAGGTCGTAGGTTCAAAAGCTACTCGAGGTAAACTTTTTATTTATGTATTTAATAAAATGAATAATAGTTTTTAATTACTCACTGGTTTTCGGCTAAATAAATGGTGTGGGAAATATACGAATTCTGTAAGTCTCAAAACCTTTTAACGCTTAAACGTAAAATTTACTGGACTTATAGAATTGCAATTAAAGAAGCAAACATTAAAGCAAATAGTACAGCAATAAAAACATCTGCTAATCCCATTGGGACTATGTGGAAGATTGTTAATTCACATCGAAATCCAAAAAAACTTACTATCACCAATATTCCTGTCGAAGAGTTTAATTCACATTTTGTCAAGGCTAACAGTAGTGGCATTAACAGTCCTTCACAAAGTCCATCGCCTGAAAGTATATGTAACATCACTGTCTCACAGTACTTAAAATTTAATTTAGATCTAGTTACATATATTGAGGTTAGGGATACTTTATTGTCTCTGAATAGTAGTAGCACGAAAGATATATATGTTATTAGTGTTAATCTGATTAAATCAAATGTCTTGTAAGATTAATCAACGAAACCCTCTCAAGGGTACTTTGCCGGATTGTTAGATGTAGCTGCTGTAGTGCCAACTTACAAAAAGGGTAAAGTTGATGATGTAGCAAGTTACCGTCAGATTTCAGTTTTGTCAACAGTTTCAAAAGTATAGGAAAGGATAATAGTTAAACAAATCAGTACATACTTTGAGAACAACAATCTCTTCACTGAAAACCAATTTGGGTTTAGATCCGGTAGGTGTACCTCTGATGCTATCGCAACCTTTGTTAACCAGACTATTAATTACTTCGAAAGAGGTGAACATACATGTGCTATTTTCATAGATTAATCAAGGGCGTTGATATACTACCAGCAAAATTAGAAACAGTATACAATTTTAATGAGAATATAGCATTCATAAAATCTTATTTATCAAATCGGTGTCAATGTGTAAGAATAATCAATGAATATTCAATAAACTGCCATTAACTAAAGGTGTACCCCAAGGTAGCATCCTCGGTCCACTTTTACTTCTGATATACATTAATGATATGCCTAGTTTCGTATCACAAGGGAATAATTATCTATTGCACGCAGACGATGCTACATTATTGGTTGATGGAAAGAGCATTGATGAAGCTATGTTTCGGATCATGCTGACTATATAAGCGCCAAGATTTGTAGTAATTTATACGTTCTAAAACGATTATCAAATAGTGTTATCACCTACTGTTTTAAGATCAGCTTAATTTGCTCTGATTCATTGTCATGCATCTTACTCAATAATTGTATGGGATCATTCTGCTGCTTGGAAAACAACATTTAGGTATCAAAGAAAGGCCGAAGGGATTGTAGCAAATCTTGGTTATAAGAATTGTAAAGAGGCCTACTCTCATTTTCAAGTTCTAACTGTACCTTCTATATATATATATATATATATATATATATATATATATATATATTTCAGAGAAAAAGTCAAGAGATTTCTTATTAATAACGTGTTTTATTCTCATGAAGAATTTATAAACTTTGATTTAGATTTAATGCAAGCGTGTAAGAACAATAAGTTTTATATATTTTGATTAAATGTTTCACGAGCGAATGTACATATTTGTTACAAAGCATAAATAAATTTATTATTATTACTATTATTATTTCCCTGATAGCACGGTGCTTGTTTTTTTTTCCATTTTAATTCAAAACACTACTAGCAAAAGAGGAATATTTATAAAATCGTATTATCAAGGATGTAACTAAAATTAAAAAGCGTCCTAATTGATAAATTAAAACGCGTTATTTGGCATATAATTTCCCATTAATTATAATTTAAATATAATAAATCATTTAACTCCATACATCATTGATAGTCACAAGTATCGCTAAAAATCGAATTAAGGGGCTCCTATAATAACTCTGTATTCTACGTGCTAAACTATTTTTAGATGCGCAGTGCTGTTGAAAGAAACAAGGCAATCATCTCAAGTAATACACATTTTACTGGTAAGTAATAACTAGCCTAGTACTAACTAGTCCCGCCCACCCTCCACGCGAACTTTACTTACACTTCACCGTGACTTTCGTCACTCACTTCACTTTCATTCACTCCACGTATCACTTTCCCAATGGTGTAATCAATTGTCGAATTTGATGTGCCAGGAATTGCACCGTCAACCTGCATGCTCTTTACCTTTTTAGCTTATGTAGCTCTTGTGGCATTCCAACGATATTAAGGCTAACGATATCCCATGTTTCTGTCGTATCTTGAGTCCACAATCTCTGGCAAAAGATCTTCATACACAAATCGAAGTAACTTGGTCTTCGTCACCTTCCACTTGTCTTCGGTGTCCTTTTTGAAGACCATCTCTCGCCAGAACCTTCCATTTGGATTTATTGGCATTTGGCGTTGATTGAGTGGTCCTTGTGTCCAAACCAAGAAATCACATCAGTGTCGTTCAGTCACACGAAGTTGCATCACTACTCGAGTATAATATCTGTGGCTTCTTGTCAGACGAATACACTTTCTGCCGTCGACGGTAACTTCCTCCAAGAACTTATCTTTCTTTCTATGAACTATAATTTCAGGATTTCTATATCTTTCTATATATGAACATTTCACTTCAACTATTCCATCGTCACCAACCAAACCATCTGGACTACCACCCAATAATCCACATTCCAAACTTACAAATAATCTAGACTGTTCCATGTCTCGTACAGACGAATAGCCTTTGGTTCACTTGATTTGCTCCAAACCGTCCCAAGATTTGAAAAGTTATTTGGCACTATGATGTTGCCTATCTGTCCCACATTGGACATTGAATCTCTCATTACGGCAATCTCGTGAGGCATACTTGCAGTAATCATCATGCGTCTGCGCTCCATATACACAAAATTCCTCGAATTTCCAAGTGCACATTCCATTGTTCTTCTTTGTCAGCTACTAACTTCACTAACAAGTATGCGTCGCACTTTTCACGCAACAACTCGTTACTCGTTTCACACTTTCAGCTAAATTGAGATTTTCACTCTTGTCGTTACGTATATTCAATCCAGCGGATTCTCGTTTGAGTCTCTTGACCTGGTTCATAGCCTCTGAATGCTGCTTCCTCACGAAAGATTTCTTTAGTGGCCTGATTTTAGCTACAACTGCAAAAAAATTATACGAATTAGTGTCTTGCAACTCAATAATGACAACTAAAACTCAATGATGACAACTACATCTCAACAATAACAACCACATCGTCACAAAATTCTGAATAACAGTTCGAAATAATTGAAAAAGAATACAAAATAATAATTGTCATCAGAGACTCTCAAGGGCTTGAAGATTACTCTGGAACCACTGGATGGAAAATTATGAGTGATATGTGAAAATGGCTCCAAAGGGTCAGACGTCAGTTTATTTGAGATTTGTCTTTCGTTTTCTCCGAAACTATAAAACAATAGGGATGTGTTCAAAAAAATAATAAGTTTCATCAGACTCAAAGACTTGAATATTATTCTGGAACCACTGGATGGAAAATTATAAGTGAAGTGTGAAAATGACCCCAAAAGATCAGACTTCAATCTCACGGTGTGTTTGTTTGAGATTGGTCTTTCATTTTCTCAGAAACTATAAAACATTATGGATGTGATATTCAAAAAAATAATAATTTTCATCAAACTCTCAAAGACTTGAAAATTACTCTGGAACCACTGGATGGAAAATTATGAGTGAAGTGTGAAAATGACCCCAAAAGGTCATACTTCAATCTCACGGTGAGTTTGATTGAGATTTGTCTTTCGTTTTCTCAGAATCTATAAAACATTCTTGTGGAAAATAACATGGGGGAAAAAGAGAGTTATTAAACGTTAGAACAATATAAAAGTTTTTCAATCAGAAATGAAAAACTGTTCTTGAACTTACCAAAATCGTTTTCTTTTCCAACGATCAAAATGGAAATTAAATTTAAAAAATCGATTTCTTTCTACCTTTTATATTTATTATTCATTATTATTAGCATTACAACAGAGTTAACGATTTAACTAAAAGTAAACACGAAACACATAACAAAATGATACTATCTAATCATAGTTTAATAATTAATATAAAATCATTCATTTTCAATGCGAACCTGCATTCTTCGACGCATGCTGCCCGTTAAAATTTGGCAAAGGTTTCCAAAACGCCTTAAACGACGGGGCATCTTTTCTTATTAAAATAAAGCTTCACAATATACTTATGACATTATAACTGAATATTTAATAATCATATGTTCTCCTATTTATATCCCATTTTCACAAAGCAATTTTAAATTCTATTGTTACTTGTAGTAATTACATGTAATTACTTGAATGGTATTGCAAATTAATTGATTAACCTTAACCTTTGTGCAATAATCGTAACTATTCTAAAAATAAAATATGCCGAATATGCCAGAATAATAGGAAAATACATTATTATACTTTCTACATTGATTAATTTCGATTACGTGCTAGATAAATATTTGAATTGAATTGAAAAACGTTATAATTGCTAAAATAAGAACTGGTTATTTGGCATAAAATTTCCCATAGGTAGGGTGGCATTATTTAATTTACACACATCCCAAATGATTTTCTAAAAAACCGGAAACGCTAAAAATATCAATTTAAGTTTTTTAGGAAATCTCAAAATGAAATATAATGCCCACTTATGGGAAATTGAATCCTAAAACTTTTATAAAAAACAGATTTTTTGGTATTGTAATTTAACGAATCCTTTTTCAGTTTATTAGCCAAGCATAGCAAAAATGAGCACTGGATCCCTCTTAACAGAAAAAATAAGATCGCCTTATGAAGTACAAGTTTGTTAAATTCAAAAAAATAAAAAAGAATTAATTGTTTTATTTTAACCAGCAATTCGTTATCTACGTACTACGTTTTTCATTATTTAAAGTGCATTATCAAGTTTCAATTTTCCATCAAAAACTTGAGTTTTAAGTAGTAAAAAACTGTTTAACGCAAGTAAAAGAACATAAAATAGAATTTAACTAGTTTTAGTTTATAATTTGTGTTTATGTCGTCCACATTTTTCCTTGCCGCATAAAACTTTATTAATTAACCACTAACTAATTAGTAAATTATTAGTTATTCTAATCTAAAGGGTACTTCATAAATATTAATAACATGCTTTATGTTCGCGTTTCAAGTATATTGAATTTAAGTAAATTATAAACAAAATTAATAAAAAAATTCTGCTTGAGTAGCATTTTGTTTAGTTTCCTGTTATAATTTATATATGCTGGGTCAGGAAAACATCTATTTTGTTACTACATCCGGTGTAATTGGATTGCCATGGTCTACAATCTATACTCGATAATGGAAATGAATGAAGCTATCCAATCAATGTAAGCGCCCTAATAATTATCTTTGGGTTTTGTTATATGTATGCTGCAATATAGTGATAAAGTTAGTTATAAAGGGGAGTATTCATGGCGAATGCTTTCGTTTTTCTAAATGCTTTTCCTTTTGCTCGATTAGTTTTAATGAATAAATTGCTCTGTCATCAAATGAAGTTAACAGACTTTAATGCCGTGTATGGCTCATAACGGTCAAAATTGTAAATTTATGGTTTTGATTTAATATTTAATAGTTATTTGCATTATGAGAATGGGAAATAAGGTTTACGTTACGAGTAATATGTTTACAGCCGAGTCAGGAATTTCGTAAAGGGTAACGTAAATAAATTTAACATAGAAATAGTGCAAAACATTTTATTATCATACCAGTCTACGTTTAATTTTTACTACATACAATGTATGTATAAAGGAAATTCTTATGCATAAGATAGAATGAAGTTTTTCTGTCGAACCGTTAAAACAGCCTTCACGCACGAAATATAAACAACGTTTTTTCTGCAACTGATTTTAAATAGGCAATATATTTAAAAAAATATAAAAAATCTATCAATATTATGCAACGATCAAGTCTCCCTGTTGAGTAACTAAGGAGACCTACTATCGGTTTCAAAAAGCAACATAGGTCAGTTTGAATGGTTATAACTTTTTTATTGTAAGCCCAATTGATGTGAAACTTGGCAGAAATCTTCCCTGTATACATAGAATAACACTCAGAAAATATAAATTTTTTAGACGCTAAACTTTGTAAATTAAAAATTAAATTATCATACAAAATGTAGTTTTGCGACCCGTGTTTTACATATGGTCGGTTTCAGTGCCCCTAGCTTCCTTATTTTTGTCTTAAAATGTGCGAAATTTTAACCAGTGGCATATCAAAGTAATATAAAGGTAACTGCAATTTCAAATTTTGAAAAAAAATCATGTAGTTTAATCCCAATTAATAAATAATTAAATTCTCAGTCGAGAGAGAGAATGGGCTACGTTGGACGAGCTTCCGATCGACGACTCAATACGAATTCCGTCGCATGCGCGATGCACAAAATCGAGCTTCACACTGGTAAAACAAAGGTTGCTTCAAAAATTATATTATTTTATCGGCCGATCTATTAAGAATACTTTTTTTTATTTATGTTATAAAATTTAAGGTACATATTAAATGAGGATAGGAGAAACAATAAACTGTAAACTACAAAAATAAAGAAATAATTGTGTAGAATGTGAAATTGGAAAATACCGTAACAATAATGACTATTAATGCACTTTCTGTTATATTTTTAATTGGTTGAAAATGTAAACTATACTATTTATTATTTATATACAAGAATTACATTCACAATATTAAATGAGGACAGCAAAAACAATAAGTAGTAAACTACAAAATCAAAAAATAATTGTTTGGAATGTGAAATTGGCATTTTTCAAAGTAAACGACGCTAAACGATTGCTAAAAAATAATCATAATTAGTTCAGAAAATTTTTTTTGTGTTGATGTTGGTGCAGTTTACAAACAATTGCAAAACATGAGCAGCAGCGACGAAGATGAAGTTACAGTCACGGTGCAGGTTTCTTAATGAATTGCTCCAAGATGCAAAAGCAACGATTGACTCTACATTTAAAGACTGGTGCTTTGATAAGAAAGTGAAAGAAATTACAGAAGATATAATGCTAACATACTTGGAACAAAAATCGAGACAAGTAAAGCCATCTACGTTGTTGAAGAGTAGATTAAGTGTGAAAGAAAATATAAATCTTGGGAAATTTCCAAAATTAATTCCCTACTTAAAAAGTAAGTATCGACTACCGTGGCAACAAATCTGCTATTTTGACAAAGGATGATATCGAAAAATTTATAGCTGATGCAGACAATCAAAATTATTTGTTGATGAAGGTGAAAATTTTCTTTAACAAAAACTACTGTACTGATATTAGGTTTGTTTTTTTGCAGACAGTTGTGAGTATATGGTGTTGTCGGAGGCAAGAACTGACAAAAATGACAATAGATGACGCGGCTGATATGGGGCACATATTAATCGTCAAACTTGTCGATACAAAACTTAAAGGGATCCCACGTTTACGGTTTCAAGGTTAGAATACATTGAAATATAGAGAGTGGACTAAAAGTCTGGAAATGCCCAATTATCTCGTAAATTGTTGTAATACTTATGATTTTATGTAGTCTAGAAGATCTTAAATACATAAAACAGAAGTCTGGCAACGCCTAATTGTCTCAATAAACTTTTTAATACAAACTATTTTCAACCACATTAAAACGTAACAATTGAAAGATTAGAACATTTTTATCGTAATGATTACTTAATCAAATGTTTAAAATGTGCTCCATTTGTAAGTTGACAGTACCCTAATCGATGGTATCTACCACATTTCTCCATGATTGTCTAGAAATGAATCGAAATTTATCGATAATTCGTAGCCGTAGCTCTGCAAGACTTGTTGGTTTAGTTTTGTAAACTGAATTTTTCAAGTATCCCAATAAAAATAATCTGATGAACGTGGGGGCGATTCAATACTACCTCGTTCACCAATCCATCCTCCGTGAAATATCTCATCAAAATAACGCCAAACATTTACACCAAAATGAGCTGGAACTTCACCTTGCTGAAACCATATCTGATTAAAATTGGCTCCAAACAAGTTTCTCAGTGCAGGTACAATTTCATTTCTAAGTAGCATTTCGTACTTATATGACGCTAAATTTCCTTCAATAAAGAACGGCCCAATTAACTGAGCACCCACTATCCTGACCTTACATTTACTTTTTGTGATCTTTGAGTATGGTTTTCACACATCCAGTGTGGATTTAGGTCACTCCTTAAATTATGTCAATTTACACTCTCACACAGTGTAAAGGTTGCTTCGTCGGAAAAACATATGTTGTTAACGAAATTTCCGTCATTTTCAATTTTATCCATCATTACCTCCGTAAACTCTAATTTACGGTCGAAGTCATCTTCACTTAATTCTTGCAATAAATGAATTTTGTATGGTTGAAATTTATTCTCATGTAATACTGAAGAATGACCTATATCATGTAATTGTGTAACCCTGCGTGAGCATGTATGTGAATCTTCAACGAAACTCTGCATTATATAAAAAGTTTTGTTGTCATTTATATCTGTTTTTGGTCTACCTGATACGTATCTATCTTTTACTCCTCCAGCGTCCTCAAAGCACTTTACAGTTTTTTTGTACAGTCGCCTTATGGATAGGAGAACGGTTTGGGAAAGTATCGTTGAACAAGTTGGCTACTTCACTATAAGATGTTTTTCTGTCGCCGTACCCTTCGAATAGTATTTCGTTTTTTGTTCATTATCAACCATTTTAGGGAAACAATTTACTTTGCAGAACTTTTCAAAACACATCAAACTACTGTCAGTTTTATTTAATAATGTAAATGGTGGACAAATGTCAAACTCACAGCATTTTATATTTAAACATTTAAATTTTTTCAAATTTACATATTTTGCACTGTTTTATGTATTTAAGACCTAGTAGACTACATAAACTCATAAGTGTTACATATGGTTGAACTCGTGACTCCAATAATGACTGAATATACATATTTAAAGTGCCGTTTCTCTGATAGAAACGGCAAATTTGGCAACATTGCAAATGTCAAATCTGGAATCTCCGTATGCCAAAATAGGCTTATCCCAGATTTTGTACAATTCGGACTAGCAATTTACGAGATAATTGGGCGTTTCCAGACTTTTGGTCCACTCTGTATAGAAAATACAGAGGTTTGCGTCCATTACGTAGCACAAGCAATCGCCTTCTCCTGAAGTATTCAAAAGGCAGATGTATAAACCAGAACCTAGGAATAAATAAAATTGGAGAAATACTCAGTCTATTGCTGCATTTCTGAAGGAAAAGAACCCTGAAAACTGCACAGGCCACTGCTTGAGAAGGTGTTCTACATCTCTTCTAGCCAATGCTGTATGGAGATTTGTTGACCATTAAAAGACACGGATGTTGAAAGTCTTTCTCCGTAGCGGAAAGATATTTTAAAGACTGTCTAAATAACAAGATTTAAATTGCAAATAAAATATTAAACTCGGCGCCCGCATCCACCATCCATGAGGTGGAAAGCATACCCTCGGCCACGACATCGAAGCAACCAATTAGGGCAACCTATTATAGTACGAAGCTAAATAATAAGTGTTTTGATTGCACTATCAATATTAATATTCATTGTAAAATGGATAAATAGTTATTTTTTGCTCAAATTCCAATGTATTATTATTTGTTAATTAAAAGTCTTCAAGTGTATTCGTTTATCATAATTTTTAAATAATAAAATTTTATCTGTTACGGTCGAAAATGGCAGTAGCACAGGGTAATTGATAAAATAACTCACTGGTTAAGGGTGGGTGTATTATTAACTTTTTTTGTATATTTAAAATAGCTTAACATTCGTGAGTCACAATAGGGGTGAGCACCAGGATGTTTATAATTATTACAATAGGGGATAAAACTCCTAATTACGAAGGTACACAACCAGTCTAAACAACCAAAAACTGGCTTAACTTTACTGTAATTACAGTTGAATGGCAGCTGCCACGCTGGTTTCTAAAGTAACTTTTAAATAATTGCAAACGCACGCTATACAGGCAAACAAACATCTGATCGCTTAACGATCCAGTGTACCTTACAATTACGTTACGTTATTTATTAAACTTATCTTAAAAAAATTATATCAACCATTCCAAAATCACTAAAATGGTTATTAACGAGATCTCGCAAATTGTTACGTTACTGTTATAATACAGTATTAAAAAATATTCTCACGTCGTCACCACTTATAAAATTGTATCATTCATTAATTTCCGCAAATAAATAAAATTATTCGATAATTGAACGTCAACAAAATATCTCATGCTTTTAAATTTCGTACTAAAATAATTAATACCGCAGTAAAAGAAATGGGGTTACAGTTAGGTTACACACGGTAAATAATATAATAACCAGTTCAGATACTCAAATCAACTAGACAAAATCAAACAGTAGCTTGACATAGATGTTAAACGCATCACTAATTTCGTAAAGTCTATGGTTGGTATTGGGTTGATGCTACCTAGTTCAATTCCCAGAATAACCTATTATATCTTAGTTCTATACGGTACCAAAATAAATCTTATTAATGTCGATTACAACAAAAAATTGAACAAGTTCGGCAATGCATAAATTTGTGTGTCGATTCGGATCAAAATAATTACAGTTCATAATATGATGTCAATACATCGTAGATGAATACGGTTTATAAAACTAAGTTGAAAATCTAAACACAAACAAAAGCGTATTCATCCGTTTGTCAAATGCAAAATAAAAAAACTACAATACCTTACTAAAGTTGTCAGTAACATCAAAAAGAAAAGAATGCGGAAGTATTTATCTTGATTTTTGAGTAAGTAGACACGTCAACTCCCCCTTTCTTTATACTGCATATGGTAGATCTCTGAAGATGACCCTCCAACTTACGGAACGGGAACTGTCCTCCCGTGGCCTCTACAATATCGCAAACACGACCGAATACTTTTCAATGGTACACCGTAACGATAATGAAAGTTATTTAAATCAAAACGTACTGTTTGATTTCGATACCACTTGGTTAATATAATTGCATAGAAACTTATTTATACTATACCATCTTTGTACTTTGAATATTTATGTACAAATTTCTTAAACGAAAGTTATAGTTACACGAAACTAAATTAAGCAACCTATGCACAGCGAGTCTTCTAGTTATTAAGCTTGCGGAGAACCGGAGTACATTAATGTTTATGAATGGACGTTCTTTTCGCTCCACACTGAGGGCGATTTTAAACCAAAGATAAAGGGTGACACACCAGACTCTCTTCTAAGGATGCTTAACGATGTCGCTCAAGACAAACGGTACTCAGCAATATGATATTACCGTGAAGGTTTAGTATACTTCAATACTCGCTTAAAGGGTTGACAGGGAAACTTCCCCTAGTGAAAGTTCGTTCAATACCGTACTATAACGCCATTCTCTACCCGAACATTAACGCGCTTCTTAGATTTCCGACCTCTGTAACTTGACTCATCTATGGATTCTTCAGGGCTGCAACTGAAGAAATAACATTCGATGTTATCTCCGTCAACCAATCCTACACACTCCTTACTTAAATTTTATTACGCACTAAAAACGAACTGAAATTTTGGAAGCTCGAGGTAAACTTGCTATTTATGTATTTAATAAAATTAATAATAATTTTTAAAAGCTAATTATAATTTTTTAAAAATGACAATTGTCGCATAATTCCACCATGTGACAGTTGCCGATGATTCCTATTAGTACATCATCGTACATTATTTAAAACTGTCAAGAGGAAAAAGAATGATCGTAGTATTTAATAACATTCTTACGTAAAAAACAACCTGTTCGACGCGGAAAAATATTGACACTGGCATTTTCCTATTTTAAATGTAATGGATAACGTAGCAACGTTGTTTTGCTTCATTCCTCGCTAGAGAAGAAAATCCTAATTTCATGACCCTTTTTAAAGACGAGAACAACTGTTTCTAAGCTCATCTTAGAAAAATATATTACTTGCTACTGATTCTGAAGTAGTATCTGCGTATTAAACAGAAGTGATACCGGGTGATTCGCGAGGAGCCC
This sequence comes from Vesta saturnalis, assembly GCA_036346205.1. Taxonomy (NCBI): domain Eukaryota; kingdom Metazoa; phylum Arthropoda; class Insecta; order Coleoptera; family Lampyridae; genus Vesta; species Vesta saturnalis. Next base: position 5,887,166 of record JARFJB010000307.1, read on the forward strand.
CCTCCGTATTTCAGGAGATGGTAGGTCTAAGCATTTTAATACAAAACTATCATATAAAATAAGTCCAATAGTGTTTCGTTTCCGAGATACAGTATGTCAAAGTTACAAAAAAAAGCTGATGTTTGAAATATCTCCAAAACGAAAAAAGTTTTTTCTTATTCTTGACATAATAAATAGGGATATAAAGTATATTGGTTTTAGCTTATTAACACGTTTTTATTATATACAGTAGCCTAGAAAGAAAGGGCAGTGTAACCTTTTAATACTTAATTTCTACGCCAATGGAGTAAATTAAATGTTTTTATTAAAATACGAAACCTTGATGTTTTTCAAGTCAAAACGGAATACTTTGTCTACTTTGATAATTTTAACAGTTTCTAAGATATTTGTATTATTAGGTATTTATTACCAACTGCTTAGGCAGGTTATTAATATTCGTTAGTATTTGGGAAACAACATCAAACCGTGAAAATCAGTGTTTCGGGAAGAATACACGTAACTTCTATAAGAGATAGAACTAATCATTTCAACACAAAACTTGCATATAAACGTAAGTACAATAGTACTTTCTTGGTCGAGATACAGGGTGTCAAAATTAATCACATGTCTAAGCAGTTGGTAATAAATACCTAAATATCGCGTGTGGACACCACACGAGCTTCCAACCTACAAAATGAAAATGAAAGAAAACGAAATAATTTTAATAACATTTGTTTAGGATAATTATGCAACTACTTTTATTACAAAAATAAGCAACATTGTAAAAGCAAAAACAATACTCTATGTCAAACAGACGTTTAAAACTTCATGACAGGCAGAGGTTAATAGACATCTATCTAACTTGAAAAATTAAAATAAATGAAATAATTTTAATTATAATTCTTTTACGGTAACTATGCGATCCCTTTCATGCGTTCATAACGAAAACAGACAATATTGTAAAAACAAAAACAATAGTCTATGCTATAATCACGTTTAAAACTTCGTGTCAGATAGAGATTAATAGATACTAGCTTTTCCTCCGCAAAATCTTGCATTTAAAATTAAATTTAATGATGATAATAAAACGCATAATAAATTAAATACAAACTTGTATATGTAAATGGACAACAATATTAGCATCGGCTGCTAGGCTTTTTCAAAAAAATTAAAACCTTGAAATAAATTCAGGCTCCGTTATTTCTTTCTATGCAAAATTACCGTATCAATAAAAAATGATCGAAATCCGTCAAGCAGTTGTGTCGCAATCTGCGTGAACTAAATGACCCGATTATTTTAATATATAGGATAAGTACATGTTAACTTAAAAAAAAATTCCAAAGCCGCCAGCTTCTGTAATATATCAATAATACAGTTTAACCATTTTCATTCATATTTAATTATTTTTTAAACTTATCTTGCATTATATTAAGAAACTGTATAAAGGAAAGTTATGTAAAATTAAATTTGCCTTAAACAATATACCTACACTTTTTCTTATAAAATTCAGATATTGAAATAATTTGAAATAACGCTTAAATTCTCCCTTAGGAATTTTTTTGCCGCTAAATTACGCGTCATATCAAAGAATTGCATGGAACATAATTAATCGATTTTTTTAAGGTCTATGTCGAGGTATTTTTGTATCTTTGAAATATGCAGCGGTTATAGACACATTTGATAAAAACCTAAAACTGACTGCAATAAACCCCCCTCTCCGCCGCTAGATTACTCCCAAAATCTAATAAAGTTTTAAGTACGCAGTATTTCGTACTGGAGTTATCAACGATATTAACATACATGCACACACGCGCGCACGGGCACACGCACACGCCCACGCAGACGCACACGCACACTCACACGAACGGGCACATGCACAGGCACACGCACGCACACGCACGCGCACGCGCACGCGCGCGGGCACACGCACGGGCGCTGGCACACGCACGCGCGCACGCAAGCGCACACGCACACCCACACTCACACGCACACGCACACGCACACGCACACGCACACGCACACGCACACGCACACGCACACTCACACGCACACGCACACGCACACGCACACGCACACGCACACTCACACGCACCGCACACGCACACGTACACGCACACGCACACGCACACGCACACTCACACTCACACGCACACGCACACGCACACGTACACGCACACGCACACGCACACGCACGATTACCCGCGCGCTCACGTACAAGCACGGGCACATGCAAGCGCACACGCGCACCCACACGCACACGCACGCGTACGCGCACGCGCACGCACTCGCGCACACTCACGCTCACGCGCACGCGCACGCGTTCACGCGCACTTGCTCGCGCACGTATACGCTTAAATTCTCCTTTAACAATTTTTTGCCGCTAAATTACGCGTCGTATCAAAGAATTGCATAGAACATAATTAATCGATTTGTTTAAGGTCTATGTCGATGTTTTTTTATGATGAAAACCAAAAACTGACTGTAATAAACCCCCCTCTCCGCCCCTAGATTCCTCCCAAAATCTAATAAAGTTTTAAGTACGTAGTATTTCGTTCTGGAGTTATCAACGATATTAACATACATCCACACACGCGCGCATGCGCACACGCACACTCAGATGCACACGCCCACGCACACGCACACGCACACGCACACGCACACGCACACGCACGCGCACATGCACACGCATATGGACTATTACGCATTATAAAATCCATTTTCTAATGCTTAGTAATGATGAAAAACGGAATATATGGCTGTAATAAAACGGTATCGCTCCAGACTGCCACCGTGAGTTACGTGCATTTTTAGGTGATAATTATCCTCAGGTTTTGTCCAGTGGCCCCAAGATCCAGCCATCTTACCCCATTAGTTTTCATCTTATGAGGATATATTCAAGAACGTGCATATGTACATCTCCCACTAAAAAAGTAGACATGGAAGATAGGATACAAGACGCTTGTGGAACGATAACTTTGGAGATGCTGTGAAATATAAGGGAAAACATAACAAAATGACTAGATGTATGCATTCAGCAGGAGGGACACCTTTTTGAACATATTTTAAGAAGAACTCATTAGTAAACGTTATCCAATGATTTGAGAATATTCGTTTATTTTACGATAGCGTGATATATTTTCTGTTGAAGTTAATATATATCTAGGTTAGTGTTTAGTAATGATTGCGAATTTTTGATTCAATTGTTTTAAAATTTCAATAATACAGAAAAATTAAAATAACTCAAAAACGGCGAGAGATAGGTACAGGACATACTTATAAAGAATTGAGTGGTTTTTTGATTCTCTTTAACACAGCCTAAAAATATACAGGGTATATTATTTGAGTAAAATGATATTTTAAAATTTCAAGTTTTGCCCGATTGAACATATATTTTGAACATTATATTATACCATTAACAAATACCAACTTTGTCTTTCTCTGCTTTTTTGGAACACTCTGTATAGTAAAGAATAATTTTTAAATGATCACACTTACTGGCCATATAATATGGTAAATGCATTTTATTGGCAAAATGTACCCATAAAGCACCAGTTTACCTGACTCTATCATTGACTCACCCGGTATATACGACTCACTGTTCAGTTTTTTGTTAATTTCACAAATACTCTTACACAGCCTATAAATTTAATCCTTTATCACATTAGATGCAAATAGGTGTTCATCTGTTCCTACATACAGCGTTTCTATTTGTGTAAGTAGTTTAAGGTCCGAAGATGACAGTGAGGTCGAAACTGGTTGCCATATGTTAATTAAAAACATAATAAACACATTCAGTATTACTAGACTCCTGATGAAATTTGTGATTGATTAGTACAATCTGTTGTTAAAAATTAATCGAATAAACTCTGTTGTTCTTGTTGAAATGAGATTCGTAACAGATACTACCCATAAAACTTTAATACAAATTTAATATGATAAATTTTCGTGATGCTCTAGTGAACCTTTCTCATTATACAACTAATATTTAATCAACTAATGACTTCTATGTTGAATACGTTCATTCATTTTTCCTATTGAATAAAAGCATTACATTTACAAGAAAAATTATAGGATAACAAGATCATATAGAATATTTATTTTTTATTTTTATTTGTTTAATCAAAAATTCAATGTATTAAAAGGCTTTGTAGATGTGTAAAAAAAAACAGAAAAGGGAAAATTATAAGATATGTTTAGTTTAATTATTAGATCTGATCTGAAGGTTTACGTAAACAAAAAACACAAAACTTGTGAAATGGTGAATAAAAGATGATACTTTTATTTTTAATTACTGTTGCTGAATGTTAAACATAAGTAAATATTAGGCACCTACAGCTTTGTGTGGACCGCGTATAGTGGTTGGACAAAAGAGTGAAACGTAGGAGATACTATATGAAAATTCAAACTCTCACGATTACCATTTATAATCAAGATACTTAGCTTTCAAGGAATGAAATCGTATCATTTTTTATTAAATTCTTACAATTATGAACGTTTCGATAACAAGCGATGAAATTTCATGTTGACGCGTGAAAGGAAACCTTAAGAGTTCCCTCTTTCCAATAAGAAGCTACCTTGAATAGCAGCTGTCTCGCATCCTATTGTAGTCTGTGGACCGTTATTTTATACCTGCGAGCATCAGTATATAGCTGTACTGTGCTTAGGTTTTCAGTGAGTTAACCTTTCGGTCACAACTTTTTTGTTTGCATGAAAAAATTCTGATATTTGGCACAGTTACTAAGTTATTTTTTTGTTGTTTTTTAATCCTACACCGAAATTTTTTGGTCAGGTAGTTTTTGAGTTTGATGATGTATTCAAATGAATACATTATGACTTTACGGTACAAATCCATACTAGACAAAAATAGATGGTTTAAAAAAAAAAGGTTTTTATTTTTATTTATTGTGGTATTTTACAAAACAGTTTTTTCCTTTATTTAAACATTGCACATTACATTTAACGCACAAAACACGAGACTGACCTTTATATTCAGTATTTTTACATCTAGAGGCAAATGACCTTTTATCAAAATCTGGGAAATACCCTATTTGATCATATCGCACATCATCGATGGGTCTGGTTTCAATGGTTCCTCTAGAAGTCGTTGGAGATACAAATACTGGGCTTGCTGGAGGGGTATTTGAACTGGTTGTATTTGAATTCGGAGAAAGACGGGACATGGGGCGTCCTTTCTTTTTTTGAATAACTCTTTTTGCCTCTATTAGGCCTTCGGCTAAATATATGCCCTAAAGCCTAAAAGATCGAGTATGTCTTTCTTCGGAATTGCTATACTAGAAGCTTTTTCTCGGTACTCTAACCATACGTTTGCACATGCTATATCAATAGCATGTGTAAACATAGGTGTAACATATCACATTTTTTATCCATAAAATATCTGCTTTCTCTGAGAAACCATGTTCCTTCATAAAATTTTTGCGAATATTCTCACCATCCATTGCGGTATCGCCAACTTCGACAGCTTGTACTTCAGTTACATCTACTTCCATACTTTGAATATTGTCTTCTGGTTCTTGTATAGGGTATTCTTGTTCATCTGTCCCATTTACCTCGCTTTCATCCCCATTCTCTTCTTCTGTATCCCCTCCCATATCTTCCACGTCATCATCATCGTCGCTCAAAAATTCAATGTGGGAGAGACCTGACTCAATAATTTCTAATAAGTCAGCACCACTTAACGGCTTTTTCATATTATGTTTTGCTGCCTAAGACAATAAAATCAGAAAATCAAGACAAAAAACTAAAAAGTTAGGTTAGATTTATCATGATGACTAGATCCTTCGAGTCACGATGTATTCGATTGAATACAATGCTTTTTCAGCTAAATTTACAAAAAAAACAAAAAGATTTCTTAGAAAACCACTAACAGCATTCAAATAAGTTATGTTTTGCACCACACACTCAGTATATTCTGCAAAAAAAATACGTAAGAATATTCCAGTGAAAGCAAAAATACACAACAGCTGTTATGACGCCGATGCTAAAGTAGCAAACTGTAATTTTTAAATAGTTGTCAAAATTAGAAAATAATAACTAGATGGAGACACAAGTCATATTTGAAATACGAAAGGGTCAATTATTGATCAGAAAGTTACTACATACTTAGATAGCTGCGTAGATGGCGATAAAAAATAGTTGAATTTAGTATATTCAATTGAATATACAGTAACCGAAAGGGTTAAAATATTCGTGGACCAAGTGCGTCAATATTTTGTAAAACGTACAGAAAGTAATAGGTATATTGATACATCCAATAGCGGAAAATTGTTTTATATGTAGGTAATGAACCACTCTCCAAAGCTCCAACTGTGACTGTAGAGCGCGGTTTGAAAACTTTAAGAGTGTCAAATGTTAAGAGAGGTGATCAACATATTGAACATTTAACAAATGTCAAATCTGTAAATGTGCATGTGAGGTATCGAATAGACTATGTTAATAAAAATAGTATTGAAGGATATAAAAAGCGACGCATCGACGAGGGCCCCCACCGAGCTACTAGAGTAGTGGTGACCCGACCTACTTAGCATTCGGAAGGTAATGGGTTTGATTCCCGTTACCGTCTGCCTTGTATGAGGTTTTTTCAGGGAGTTTTCCTCATATAGATGTAGCGACATGGTCACTGCGTATATGCACACCATGTGCGGCTACTTAGGCGAATGGTGGGGTAATATTTTCCTCCTCAGAACCCTAACTCCGATCTTTTCGAATCCTATCCCGACGACACCCATCCTTAATCCTGTATTACATACGTAGTGTATGCATGTATGCTGGGAATCCATGGCTGTGGCTGAAGGAGTTTGGAAAGCACAAACAGCCCGCCCTCCCCCGTGGGGAATGAAATACGTAACCTTTCCTTCCTTTCCGAGAGCCCGAGTACATCTCAATGCTCTTCGCGAAAAAAAACGTTCAACGACCGCCTTCGATTTTAAAAATTTATAAGTAATGTAAGTACAGTTTAATTTAATGATACAGTTATTAAAGCAGCGGATGCACGTGGTGATCAATTCGGCAAAATAGTTAAAAATCGCATGCTAAATATTATAAAGCCTGTTTTAAACAATTTGCCGAATTGATCACCACGTGCATCCCCTGTTTTAATAACCGTGTCTTTAAATTGAACTGTACTTATAATTGATCTGCTTTTTTTCTTCTTTTTTATATTGAGCTCTGGGTCAGCTGGTTCGGTACAAAACAAACACAAATTTTTAAAATCGAAGGCACTCGTTGAACGTTTTTTTTTTCGCGGGGAGCATTGAGAAGTACTTGGGCTCTCGTCGATGCGTTACTTTTTATATGATTCAATGCTGTTTTTATTAACATAGTATATTCGACACCTCACATGCACATTTACAGCTTTGACACTTGTTAAATGTTCATTATGTTGATCGCCTCTCTTAACACTCGACTCTCTTAAATTTTTCAAACTGCGCTATACAGTCGCAGTTGGAGCGTTGGAGAACGGTTCATTAAATATAAAACAATTTTCCGCCATTGGATTTATCAACATAATAATTATTTTCTGTAAATTTTACAAGATATTGACACACTTGTTCCACGAATAAAATAAAATAATGGTCCACAGACTACAATAGAATGCAAGACATGTTGCTTCCATAGACAACATAGGGACTCTTAAGGTGTAAGACCATTTTTGTAGATAATTTCATGAACTTTCTTTCTTGTAAATACCTCAATTGACCTCCGAGCCATAGAAAATGAGATTTTTGCAAAAACTGATTTTTGTGACCTTTGACCGAGAATAATTTTTTAATCCTGGCCGCTATCGTTCTCTATTTTTAATATGTTGTTGAAAACAACAAAATGAAGCGATTAAAATAAAATTGCCGCCGTCATTTTTTTGCACTGATGGGACTATAACGTGATTTATAGATTCACTTTCCGCTGAAGCTCAAAGACGAACCGAATAAGTAATTGTACGATAGCCCTGAACTAAGATGTAATAAACAAACAAACTAATTTATAGTTGGAGTGAAAATTAATTGGAATAGTCTGACCTTATAAGACAGACAGTGTCAATTTACATTTTATGGAAGGTGGAAGTTGTACATGACTATGACTACCATTACCACTCGGTATGCTTTTCTTTCACTGGTAGAATGTGAGCCCTAAAAACGCAGTGGACAACGATACCTAAGCAGGCGATCGTTTTTAAGAGCGTTCCAAAGAAGCTTGATACGGGTTTAAAACCAGTACCTTGTAAAATTAATGGGAACTGTTAAGAAAATTCTTTTACAGTTACTTTCTAGATACGTTTAGTTGCGCCACGAAAAAGACAAAAGATTAGTTAGTATTGTCACAGACAACATATACTACAGACGGTCAATCTTAGGTGCAAAAAAGCACGCTAGTTTTAATTCAAATGTCCCCTTATTTAAAAACCTACTATCCCTCTATTTTGCCCCATCTATTAGCACATACAACAATGTGTTAGAGATTTCTATAAATGCAATGCGTTTGCAACTTTCGAAGGGAAAGAAGTACTTTATGATTAGAAAGCTATTGCTACCATTATTGATGTGTAAATTTACGTCTGTTCTAAAACATATAATAACACAGACATTGAACCTACACATATAAAGAAAATATTATCATTATGTATTCTTCATTATTACGTAATACTTGTTGCCTGTGGTATTATTAATTCTTTGTTAATTGTTCCCATTTTTTGGTGAATTGAGAAACGATATAACTTATGGACTTGAAATAAAGTGGACTTAAATTTCCGTGCTTGTCTATACACTTAATTCGTTGTCTCTTCGTTTATGAAATAAATCTTGTTCTTCGCCAATCGGTCAAATCGTCATTCAATTTGGAAAAAAAAATAAAAGAAAAACCCAAATGTAAGTAACTTTAGTGAAATAGAAAATTGTCACAAAGCGAATTTTTAATAGTAATATTTTATTGTTAATATATTTTCAAGCGTTAAATTTGGAAATTTGTACAGGGTGTCTAATTTATTCTGACTGTTTTTAAAAACTTATATCTTCCAAACGGTTCTAGATAATGAGATGCGGTTTTCACAGTTAGGTTTAGAATTATTGTAAGTTTTGTGACAAATTTATATAAATGGCCTACTTCCGGTTTACCCGCTATAAAAGTGGAGTGTTGTCAGAAGACAATAGATGTTATTTTTAAATAGGAGATGTATAATTAAAAATATCACAAAAGCGACATATTTTACTTTGTAACGGTACACCGAAAGCGAAGAGAATTTTAACTGGGATACTGCAATAATTAATAAGTCTTACAATTCATAATAATCAAGGAAGCAAATCACAAAAAAAATACGTATTGCTGTCATTGATAAGACGTCACATTGTGTTTTATTTCAAGCAAACTGTGTTTAATTTTTTTAAATGCGGTTAGAACTTACCAAAAATCTCAAAAAACACTTTTATATGCCCAAACTCAGTTCTATGTTTAGACTAAAAGACGATTTAGAAGACAGTTCAACCAAAATCCTCCTGCTAGAAATACCATAACATGGTTAACCAAATTTAGGAATACTGCCTCTATATCTAGAAAAAGGAGAACTGTAAATGCAAATTTAGAAGAATTTTTATCTGTGTATTAGCTGGTAAACAGAAATCGAAAAATTTCAATTAGAAAAATAGCATCAAATTTGGAAATGGACAAAACAAAAGTCTTCAGAATTTTAGAAGTTCTCAAATTAAAACCATACCAAATTCAAGTGCTACAGAAAATTAACCATCGGGGCTTTGCGAAAAGAGTGTCTATGTGTGAAAATTCAATAGATTTGTACAGAATAGATCCAAAGGTTAAGATTATCATGTCTGATGAGGCTGCATTTCATATAAATCGACGAGTCAATAAACATAACTGTAGGATTTGGGGATTAGAAAATCCACGAGAATTTCATCAACATGAAAGAGATTCTCCTAAAGTTAATGTTTGGTGTGCGATATCGCGTGAAAAATTGTATGGGCCCTTTTTTTGCAGAGAATACAGTTCACGACATGTTGGAAGACTTTCTATCCCCAGTTAGTACAACATGGTATTTTAAACCAATATCTATACTTTCAGCAAGACGGAGCTCCGCCCCATTATTCCAACATAGCAAGATAATCTGTTTGGAAACAATTGGATTGGTAGCAACTTAATCGTTCGATTACACAAATGTATAGACCAAGAAGGGCGACACATAGAACATCTGTTTTAGAGTGTCCTAAGAAATGTTCTTAGGTATTTATTATTTATCACTTTTGTTTACTAACTAATAAAGTGGTGATTACGGCAATTGCGACTTTATATCTGAATCATTACAGTAACCCAGTTAAAGTTCTCTAGCTTTGCTTTCTGTAGGATATATCAAAATATACAGGGTGTCCTATTTAAAAAATAGCATGTATTGTTTTCTGAAAAAACGCCACATTTATAGTGGGTGAACCGGGAGAAAGCCTGTTATATAAAAATGTCACAACAAAACTTACAGTAATTTTAAACCTAGGTGTGAAACCGCATTTCATTATCTAGAACCGTTTGGAAGATAAAAGCTTTTAAAGACAGTCAGAATATAATGAGACACCCAGTATCAGGTAATGTATATGCCGAATATTTTACTTTCATCCACGTAATTGGAATAATTGTTTTACAAAATAAGGTAGTTATTCATAATTTCTTACGGTTTTATCTCTACCTAGAATAGGTATCCCAAGAAAACTAGAAAGCTTGAAAATGTATACGCAAACATTTACAAATAAGGCCCGTTAAGTGCCCCCTCCCCAGTAACTAGTTTTGGCGCAGGAGTTGTTTCCAATGGCGCATTAATTTGTAATACTACCATCACAACATTTTTAGGTGGGGGCACCGACTTATCTAACTAGAGTATGTACCTTACACTATTTTTGCATATGCTTATGCCATAAATCTCTTAATATTGCTTAACAATTGGAAAAGCAAAATAATGTTCTCGATTTACCAAAATCATATCACTTTTGAACCGAGCAAAAGGATTTTAAACCTTGGAAATAGCATTAATTTCTAAACCGGAAAATCTACATGATTGCAAGCACTATCAAAATTTCAGTGAAATTATTTCATCCACGTAATGAAGATTGTTTTACAAAAGTATTATTTCATATCACTTTATCTCCACCATTGACAGTACAAAATCCCAAAAAACTTAGAAAGACTTGAATGTACCAATACCTTAACAAATTTAATGTCTTAGATGGGCCCTCACCGAACTCATGTTTTCAACTCAATGTTTTAAACTATTCAATTAACTCTCCTTCAACTTCTTCCGATAATTCGAATGAGAGTACTAAATTTAATGCTAGATGCAAACTAAAATGTCTTAATTAAATGCAACATTGGAAAGCAAGTCTCTTAACAAAAATAAAGGCATTAAATGATCAAATGTCCAAATTCAAAAGCTGTTAACAATAATATAAACTACTTATTACAAAATTCAGAAGTTTTTTAGAACTATGCACTTGATATCCAAAGCAGTTCAAACTTTATACTTCATGCCAGATTTTGGCAAAACAAAAAACGTTCATTTAAAAAGATGAACAAACTTAACCATTGTCTAATTTCTTATAGTTCCCCAGCGGTCTATAAACATCTACGTTAAAATTAATTTACTTTACCTAAACTTCCAAATTAAAAATTGGATTAAATTAATTGACGAATAATTGACGATTTGAAGATCTTGGACATCCACAACAAAAAAAAGGCATTAAATGTACAATGTCAAATTCAAGGCCTTTTAAAATGGAAAATCCTTTTCTTCAAACAATATTTTAAACATCATGAATCAAAGAGTCAAATTTACAAATTCTGAAATTCTATTTAATAAAAAATGCAGTGTTGTGGTTTCAATAGTTAAGGGCAAAAATTTGCGATCAAAGTTTCTTACTAACTCACAATAAAAATTTGGAGTAATTACTGAAGAAGTGACGATATTATTTCGTGAGATTTGAAAGTACAGGCTGTCCAAATTCGAGGTTTTGAAATGGAGATCTTGCTTAGTATTAAATAGGATATGGTTTAAATCACAATTTCAAATTCGATGCCAGTAATAACTGAAAAGAAATTTGAGTTCATAACTGGCAATTGGATTTGGTTTTAATGCTCAAAAACTTGATTAAAATTCATATTTCGTTTTTCGCGTTTAAGTGTCACTTCCAAATTAGGAATTTGCAAAATTCGATTAAAGATTAGTTTAAATGGCACCTTTTGCTAAATTCGATGCCGGTAATATCTGAAAAGAAATTTTAACTGGAATGGATTTGGTTTATGCTCAAAACTAAAATTTCGATTTTCGTTTTTCGCGTTTGGCCACCTTATTATTAGGAATTTGCAAAATTCGATTAAACATTATTAAGGCACCTTTTTACGCACAATACTAATACGGTATTAAAAAATATTAAGTGACGTTTCGTTTATTCTGAACCATCATCAGGTTTATTTTTTCTTATGGGGGTTAAGATATATTTTTATGTCAACGGTGTTGCTGTAACACTAGCCAAACTGTCGTTTTTGGCACTTCAATAGTTTACTCTATTTCTCTGGTAGATGTTGAAGGATTTTCTTGAACCTAAGATGGATAACATAAAGTCATAACTCTCCAAAAAAAATATCTGCTGAAATTAGTAGTGAAGTGAGTGGAAATTCTTATAATTAGTATAATACTAACACAAATAGTACCTGATGTAAAATTTCTTCTTCGGCATCTCTGTCTAGTCTGCTACCATATGCATTTCGAGGTTTCTGAAAACATCCAAATTCTCGCAAATTTTGGTCTAATTTTAAAAAATATCTCTGGTTTGGTTGCTGCCTCTCCGGATATTCCTCTAAATATCTTTGTTCTGCTCTTACACTATTTCTATTGCAGCTATAAAATATCCTTATCATGTCTCGTTTTTCTGAATTTGAAAACACGAAGGATCTTGCAGTTATTACCCTTTTTACAATTAGAAAATGACATGACAAAAGCCAACTCCTGAGTTTTGTTTGATTCATGGGTATCGTGATAATGTAATATTTAGTTTTTAATTTAAGAGTATTTTAGTTCTCAGTCGATCAAACCATGAAGTTTTGAAAATTCCTAATAATAAGGTAGCCAAACGCGAAAAACAAAAATCGAAATTTTTAGTTTTTTGAGCATAAAACCAAATCCGTTCGAGTTAGCTCAAATTTCTTTTCAGATTATTACTCGGCATCGAATTTAGCAAAAGTGCCGAATTTAAACCTATATCCTATCTCTTATAATAAGCGAGATCCACATGCTTGCCCTCGAATTTGGGACAGCCTGTACAGGATTTTCGACATTCCCCATATTTTCAAAAATTTTCGTAACAACTTATTATCAAGCGACTACGTAACAGAAGATCAAGAAATTATATCATTCAAGGACATAATTGACAGTTATAATATTGATAAGAAAAATAATGTTCGCGCCTTAACAAAAATAACTGATGCACATGTAGCACCAAATGCATTTCAAAATGTCTTGCAAATTAGCATTACAAGTTTTTAGCCACACAGTGGCCGCCACTATAAGAACATGTATACAGACAAAAGAATTGAAGAGTAAAACTGCAAAAAATACCGCAAAATTCGTAGATCTGTTAAATAAAACATTTGACTGCTTAAATAGCCGACTTTTATTTGATCGGAATCCTTATAACTGTGCAATAAGCGATAGAAATAACCAAGTAAAAGAGAAAATTAAAGAAGCTCGCCATTTTGTCAAAAAATTGAGAAAAATAAATAATAAACAGAAGTATTCTATTCCAATCTGTTTTTCTGGGTTCCTACAAAGTACAAATGCAATTTTAAAATTACATGAAGATTTGAATCAAGACGGATTTAAATATCTTTTAACAAACAGATTAAATCAGGATCCACTAGAGAATTTTTTTTCGATTGTTCGCCATAAAGGAGGGTTTAATGGGTGTCCCAGCGCTAGAACTTTTCAAACTAGTTTTAAATTTAATTTGATGAACTCTTTAATGCATTCGTCCGAAGGACGCAATTGTGAAGAAGACACAGATGAGTTTCTTAGTACCACAACGGATAATGAAAATGATGAAAATATAAATGTTGATGATATTCTTATGTGAGATATCAAGATTTCGTCATGTTCCTCAGCATGTTCGCAATTTGAAAATCTCCCCATTCAAAAGAATGAAGAACTTGAGTCACCCTGCTTAGAAGAATGTGCCACCAAATATTTTACAAGATATGTTTGTCAAAAAACTCATGAAAAGTTTAATTGTGAAATGTGTAAAACAAAACTATTTAATGACAATACACATCTAAGTGAGAAAGATGAAATATTTATTTTTGAAAAACTTTATTTGAAATTATTGCCAAATTCTAAAGGTTTGTGCAATCCAAAAGACAACGTGGTGAAAGCGGTGGAAAATTGTTTAAAATTATTTAAAAGAAAATTTAAAACAAGTGCACACAAAAGATTAATTTGTAAAAGACTTCATTCAATACGTGTGTAATAAAATGCATAAAGATTTATTTTTTAAGTTATTGTTAAGATTTACAAATCATGTAAATGGGATTTTGCCATAAAATCTAATAGTCATAGAGAAAAATTGAAACGATTCATCACATGTAATTTACATTTGTAACTTTCCTGTTAAAATCTAAGAATAAACGTAAACGTACTTTGTTACTACAAAATATTACCTATTATCACAGACAACATTATCTGTGCTATTATTGATGTAAGTAGTTCGTCACTCCCAGCATAGACAATGTTGTCTGCATTGAAAATTATTTTTATTTTGTTCTAAATAATAAATATTAATAATAAAATTGCTATTTTTGTATTAAGGGTGTGAAGGAAGCGATTTTGGCTTGCGAAGGTATTATAAGACCGCAAAGCGACAAAATCTTCATTCACGCCGGAAATGCAAACAAGTTTTTGTTGTAAAATCATTTAAATCCACATTAGAGCTTTGAAAAAATAAATACAACCAAACTCACTCCATCCGTTTTTCTTGAAATTATTTAGAAAATAGAAAAGTAATTAAAGTATTATTTTCTAATCTCAACATTTTCATTCTTATAAGTACAAACAATAGGTGTATGTACGTAAGCACAGACAACTGTTATCTGTGACGTAAGATAAAGTCCACGAAATAAGTTTTGAGTATCTTATCAAACATTATGCACTTTACGGTTTTTACAAAAATGACGTCATGTATTAAATAATATTTTTACCATACTTTTACAACGGTTTCAGATATGTCTCAAGGTAGGCAACACACTAACCGTAGTATATCGGGGGTTGCGTTTACTTTTATAACATTGCATTGCCCGTCTGTAGTACATGTTGTCTGTGGTATTGTAAAACTGTAGCAAGTGGAGGTCACATGTAAAGTGCATAACTTCAACTATGTATTATCAATGAGTAAAAAATCATATTTTTACTGAATTTTATTATATAGTATATAACCATGTGAAATTTGACGTTACACATTCAAATTGTGTAATATCAAGAAAAAACTAGTCATTTCATTAATTT
The DNA here is from genome assembly GCA_036346205.1 of Vesta saturnalis. Lineage (NCBI taxonomy): Eukaryota > Metazoa > Arthropoda > Insecta > Coleoptera > Lampyridae > Vesta > Vesta saturnalis. The sequence continues at coordinate 5,902,695 of JARFJB010000307.1, forward strand.
ATTAATCAAAATATTACGTATAGTTTGCGTGATAAACATAAAAATGTGCATATGTATACATGGCAAAGAGGTGAATCTAAAAGTATGATAGACTTGATAGTGTATGATGAACGGCTTAGAAACCTGGTGAAAGGCACAAAAGTAATGCGCGGAGCGGAGTGTGGATCGGACCACTTTTTGGTTGTATCGAGAGTGTGTTTAGGGCAAAAGTGGGTGTGGAGAAGGAAATCAAACGTAGTGCGAACGTCCAGAATTAGGGTTGACAAACTAGTGGATAATGGTGCGAGAATGAAATACGTAGATGCTGTGAATAAAGAGTTGTTGAATGTGAATGAAACAGTGTGGAACGAACAAATAAAAGACACTGACGTTGAAAGTGCATGGATAAGCTTGAAAAACTCTGTTGTCAATTGTGCCGTGCAAATATGTGGAAAAGTGATTGCAGGTACACAGAAAAAATGTGCTTGGTGGAATGAGTCGGTAAAAAGGCAGTAAGTAAGAAAAAAGATGCGTACATAGCAATGATTGCTGCAAAAAATGAGACTGAGAAGAAACGATTGTATGAGGTGTACAGATTAAGAAACAAAGAAGCGAAGGAGGCAGTGAGAATAAGTAAAGAGGAAGTGATGGCTGTAGAAGGAGAGAAAATGCAGAATGATTTTGAGGGAAACAAAAAACTCTTCTGGAAGTGGGTCAAAAATACAAAACGTGGCCCAAAACAGAATGCTGCAGGAGTGATGAATGATAGAAACGATATAGTATGGGATGATTGTGAAGTGAGGCGAGTGCTGGCAAGAATATCTCGGAAAGCTGTACAGTAGTGAGAAAAGTAAGATTGAAGAGTTAAATAAGGAGAATATAGAAGAAATGATGAATGAAACTGAGAAGAATATTGGAATAAATGAGGTAGAGAAAACGGTAGGAAGGTTGAAAAACGGCAAGGGAGCAGGCGTAGATGAAATCACTGGTGAAATGCTCAAGTATGGTGGTGCAAAGCTTATACGAAGATTGCGTGAATTATTCAATGTATGCCTTATGTGTGGAAAAGTGCCGAGTGATTGGAAGAGTGCGATCATTGTACCATTGTATAAGGGTAAGGGGAACAAGAGTGATTGTAAGAACTACAGAGGAATAAGCTTGCTCAGCGTACCTGGTAAAGTTTTTGGAAGAATACTGATTGATAGAGTACGAGAAACTACACAATCTAAGATCTGGGATGTGCAAGGTGGCTTCATGCCAGGGAGAGGATGTGTCGATCAGATGGTTGCTCTCCAGCAGGTGATCGAAAAGTGTTTAAAGGTAAAAAGGAGGTTGTACTGTGCGTTTGTAGATCTGGAGAAAGCATATGACAGAGTGAATAGAGAGAAGCTGTGGGAAATATTAAATGAATATGGCGTAAATAAAGGTCTAATAAATGGAATAAGGGCAGTATACAACGGTAGTCGGACATGTGTTAGGGTGAGAGGAGGTGTGAGTGAATACTTTAATATTGAGCAAGGAGTGCGACAAGGCTGTGTGATGTCACCGTGGTTGTTCAATATATACATGGATAAATGTCTTAGACAAGCATGTAACGATACAAATGGTGTAATGGTTGGTGACGTAAATGTACGACTCCTGGTGTATGCAGATGACACAGTCTTATTAAGTGACAGTGCGGATGAGCTGCAAACAGCTCTGAGGAAGTTTGATACAGTCTGTGAGAGCATGGACTTAAAGGTAAACGTGAACAAAACTAAGATTGTGGTGTTCAATGGGGAAGGTGGAAAGGAGAGTAGAGTATTTACTCTGCAAGATGAAATTGTGGAGCAAGTGGACGAGCTGGTATATCTCGGTAGAATGTTTACTACAGGTGGTACAATTGAGAGCGAGATTGAACGAAGGGTCAATGCTGGAAGGAAAGTGATTGGAAGTATGTGGACGATAATAAGAAATGAAAGCATGAGTCTTGCTGCGAAACGAGCAATCTATAATGGCGTATTCGTCCCGTCAGTACTGTGTGGAAGTGAGACATGGGTATGTCAAAAAAAAGCACGAAAGAAAAATAAATGCCGTGGGTATGAGATTTCTGAGAAGCGCATGTGGTAAAACGAGACGGGACATGATAAAAAATGAATGCTTAATGAGGAAGTGTGGTGAGGCATAGACTATGATGGATAGATATAAAAGTTGTACATTACATTGGTTTGGTCACATTGAGAGAATGAACAACGCAAGATTAACGAAACAACTATATGTGGGTGAGGTTAGGGGAAAGGCCGGGCCTGGTAGGCCGCGTAAAACTTGGCTGAATGTAGTAGAATCTATGATAAAGGAAAGAAAGATAAGGAGTTTTAAAAACAAAAGGGCATGTCAGAGACTATGTATGAATCTTGCGGAAGCTAGGGAGGTATGCGGAGATAGGAAAGCATGGAGAAAGATTGTGAATGAAAAATAAATAAGAGACAGAGATTGTTTTGCCTACCCCGCAAGGGAATGGCGTGAAGGTTAAGTAAGTAAGTAAGTGATGTGTAGGTATTTATCACTCGGTTCAAAAGCAATCTAAAATACAATAATAAATTTTCGCCTTTTTCTTTGCCTGTGTTAAGATTTTACTGTGATCAAAACTCAAAAACTTATTCACTCAAAACAATAAGACACCCTGAACTAAAAATTATGCTACTAATTACTTAACTAAATTTTAACTTGTAATTTTTGTTTACTCTAGATTAGGCTAAAACAATTTAAAAATATAGTAGTAATGTTTAATGTGTAAAGGTACGGACGCAAAAGAATTAAAGGAAAAATCTGTACTTATGGAAATTAACGTACTCACTGCCTTCTTGTCTAAAGTACCCTTGTTTAGTGTTTCTTCTTATTCTTTTTACTTCTAACGCTTTCTGATACTGACGGGTTGTATACGCCCTGTCTGTCCTGGCAGGAAATTAGTTCAAAGATAACGTTTTTTCATCCACAAATAACTTAGTATAACTATTAGAACATACACTGTCTCCCAAGTTTGGGTTACATGTATCGATGTCTCGGAAACTGTTTTAACTACAGGGTTGTGTAAGGTTATTTTGACACATCATCACAAACAGCTTAGTACAACTATTAGAACATACACTATCTCCCATGTTTGGGTTACATGTATCGATGTCTCGGAAACTGTTTTAACTACAGGGTTGTGTAAGGTTATTTTGACACATCATGTATGTGCAGTATTTTGATAACGTATGTAACGTATTTTGAGTGCAGCTCAAGTGAGTTTGCATGAAAAAAATTTTTTTTGTGTGTGCTTAAGGTAAGTTGTGTAAATGATACGCCATTGGATTTTTAATGAAGCCTTAGTTATCGTATGAAGGAATATTTTAATGTTGTAGAAAGATTTTCGTACTAAAAGCGTTAAATTTGATTGAGAAATAATGTTTTGGTCTTTTTAATTTGAACTAAAGAAATGGTTGTAGACGCACGAATGAGTGAGTTTGTGTTATACTGAAATTGTATTAACGTGCAGTAAGCAATATGGATGCATTGCGGACATTTTTGGTAACGTTGTGCAATATTGGTAAATTGAATTCGTATGTGTACGTAAAGGGACTTTAGAATGGGATGATTTCGCGAAAATGATGCGGAAATAAAATTTGCGCACATGCAAGATATGTATGAATAGACGAAGAACGACCTGTTGAATATACTGAATGAATGTGGTGAGGATAGATGATTTCCTAGAGAGATTTTATAAATTTTTACGTAAAATAAAGATGGTGGCGGGTGTTCTACGGGGTAGCGTGATTGAGTCCATGTTGGACATTGTGACGTGATGTAGAGACGCAGTGAATACGTGATTATGATAGGTAGATTTTGAATTTAGCGCGAGATGCATTTGGAAAGGAGGGCTAAAAGCATATAAGGGAGTGCCCGTCTTGAGATAGGGGAAAGAAACTTAAGCGTTGACTAGAGTAGATATCGCGCGCGCTGAGTTATGAATAATGCTTGGAATGTTTTAGTGCGGGAGTTTTGTTTATGAAAATTGTAATGTGTGCAGCGTATAAGTAGAGCGATTGCAATAACCCTTAGTGGGATTGATAAGAAATAGACATTCATAAATAAACCAAGTAGTAAATTGAGGATTGAAGGAAAAACAAGTATTTTGTTAAAAGTATTTAGTACAGCGCGTGACATTACAAAAGTTTTATAAGCTTAAATAACCACTTAACGAACCGAAAATTGTAAAAATAGCTTAAAGAAGTGGTGGTTTTATGAGCGTTCGAAGTATATTCGTACAATCGTCACCAAATACAATTCGATTGTATAAAAAGCAAATAAGAGATTCGATATCCAAAGGGGAAGCAAACATACCCTTTGTGTTAAGCGTGTATGTAGTGAACATCTATACCATGAAAACATGTGAATGAAGAACTCTTTGCGGTTGCGTTAAAGAAATACGGTTGTTGTGTGTGTACCCAAAGTGCTGGCCAATTTAAAGGCCGTTAGCAAATAAAGGATTACATCTCACCGGCAGAAAACGGATTAAACGACCTTTATTATAAGAATTAGAGACTTATTGACGAATACGAGCACGATCACCTTTTTAAGATCATTTTCTTTCTTTGCTTTGACGATTATTCATTTACGTTAAATTTAAAAAAAAAGTAGTCGAGCTGTATCCATATTTTCTTTTTTTGTATATTTTCAGTTCTAAGATTTGGGAATTTTTTTTAATTAGGGCTATTTGGTGGTTACGACCACGGTTGTGTAAATATTTATCCACAATATATGTACAAAGTGTTTAAATTATTTCGTTGTTTATTTGTGGTATTGACTTGACTGGTTACATATTTTTAATAATTAAAAGTAATTTTTACCTTGTTTTATTTTGGAGATTAAGGATCGGTGTGATATCTTCTATTGGGCAAAAGTTCAGTAAAACCTTGGAAAGTAAAGCAGAACATTAGTGACAAAATACTCAATATTGATGTAGTATTTCCATAAAGCAGAACGTTTATGTTTGGAGTGATAAATATATTTATGAATGTCTAACTAGGATCACTAAAGTTGGTATTTTAATCAAATATAAAGAGATCATTAATGAGGAAAGCACTAGTCATTCTAACGTTGTTAGTTAGCAATTAATGAGTAGTTCTCATAGAGATAATGAATATCATTAAATCGTTTCGTTTATTCATTTTGTGTTAGAGGTTTTTCTAAATTGGGCATTGACTATTTATTTAATTTTAAAGTTCACTAACCGTTGCAGATTTAATTTGGTAGACATACGAGGGACATTTTAAAAACTACATAACGTTTAATTTTATTTTTATGAATTGGAGTTTCCATTTATACAGGGTGTGTTCAATAAGTTATAACGACCCCTAAATCACTAAGTTTTCTGAAGTTTTGAGTTGATTTGTTTGGAAGTGTGTTTGACTTTGACAAGTTAGTGTATGAGTTTACTAAGTAGGCATCAACCCTGTTTTCCAAGATCAAACAGGATTAATTTACCATCTCGCCTAAGACGATTTATTTTAGCAAAATTTAAGATTGTGGTGGCGCCGGACTGAGCTGTATAAATAGTGAATGTATGGTAAGTGTAAGGTATTTGAGTTTGTTATTCAATCATTTTACTCCTTACCTCGACCCCGCCCATTTCCACCATAGGTGGCTTGGCAACCCGCTTACTAATGTAAACATACTCGAGGTCTAGTACGGATTGGACGTGTAACAGTTGGTTAAATTAGGAAAGCTTTATAAGAAGAATTTCATATTACAAATAATTTGCTAGCTTCATTTCTTATTAATAGATTTTCATGAACTTATCGTTTTCCTGGATTACGAGTAGCCGCCATAATGAAACAAAGGAATGCTTGGTATTATTATTTCATATTGCTGAGTTCTCATTAAATTGTGTAATTTATTTGTTACAAAGTCTTAAAGGATTCTTCCAGGATTTAGTATGGCTATTAATTATTCTAATGAAGCAAATTTAGATATGAGTGAACTCTATTTTACAGCTAATACGAATACAGAAGCTGCAACACCAGCATGTGGAAAATCATTTCCGGGCCGACACTAACCTAACTAGAGACATCTTAGATTTTTTGTTACGAACTTAGCTTATGGATTTTCTTTAAAACCAAAACCCAAGCTTATACCAAAAGTAATGAAGCAAAAAATGTGACCAAGTGGAACACATCAGGGACGATTCAAGTACTCGGTAAGAAAAAGTGAAGAAAACACTGCAATTCCCAATCACGTTCTAAAACAACATCGTTTGCATCCTTACAATACCTCGTATTATACAGGGGCATGCGAGAAATATCGAACATTTAATCCAAGTTTTTGGACAGACGAAACACGTTTACAAATTGTCGAGTATTTAGAAAGCATTGCCATCATTGCTATAAAACATAAAATCCAAACAAGGTTTGAATTTAATGTGAGATGTGGCGTTATAAGGATGTTTAAAAATAGGCTTTATTATATCTGTCAAAATAAAACCTATACTTTTGTATTTTAGACAACAAATTTATTGGACCGGAAATCTAACGGGAAATCGACATTTGCAACTATTGTAGTAACAGATTATTCCTGGTATGATTCCAACATGATGACCTTCCGGCACACAATACCAAATCTCTCTCTTAGATTTTTGTCCCACAGTTATATTAATTCCATAACAATTCTATTTAATTATTAGTTAATTAGATAATTAGTGTAAGCACAAAAATAAGTAAGTTTTTAAGTTGAAGGCTGGTTGCCCTTTTAAATTATGGAAATAGAATAATGACACGAAGCATTCTTTTGTTTCATGATGGCGGCCACGCATAATCAAAGCCTACTAGGAAAAACACAATAATTTCGAATTTTGCATCATTGAAAAACTCCTGAAGAGCTTTGTCCAAAAACCCAAAATCACAATATGGCGTCGGTAAGAAAATACAACTTTCACGTAAATATCTCAAACACAAATGAAGCTAGCAAATTGTTTTTGTTTTTATTAAACTCCCCTTATAAAAATTCCCTAGCAATGTATTAATCAAAAAACAATAATATCACTAATTTACCAGCTGACTGCCCATTATCCCAAAACCACTAGACGTAAACCAAATTCAGACATAAATTTGTAATAAAGTTTTTTAAAACTTTCATAATTTAACCAACCTTGTAGCTAAAACGGTTCCCGAGGCAGCAATACGTGTAGAACAAATTTGGGACACAGTACATTATTTTGGACCCATTGAGAACTAACCAAACCGTAAGTTACATATCTCGGTGCCTAAAGATACTGATATATTTAATAATAATAATAATGATAATGCCTTTACTCAAATCTTGTAAATTTGAAACCCAAGGGGAAGTTCAGAATCGTTGACAAAATTATTGCCAGCTCTCTGCTTTTCCACTTAACCCTTGATCCAGATATCACACAATAAATAAAAAGAAAATAAGAAAAATACAATTACTAACAAATATAAGGTTAATTAATGGTAAATTAGACACAATGTTTGAACATTGCTTAGTGAACAGATGGTCAAATAAAGTCTTACGAAAATATAGTCAAGTTCCATGTTTACAGGCTTCTGAGATAGAATTATATAATTTAGCAGTATTAAAATAAAAGCTACATTCAAACGTTGTTGTTGAATGCATGGGAGGAGATATTAAGCCTTTGAATCTGAGATTTAAGTTATGAACGCTTGTCTTGAATGTAATGTGATTGTACAAATAAGGGGACGTTTTGAAGATAATTATTTTGTGAAAGAAATATGCAGAGTGCAAGACCCTCCTGTTCTCCTGATTTAACCACTTAGAGTCAGAAAGTTTATGAGTGATCCTGTCATAACGTCTGATGCCAAAAATTAGTCTTAAACAGGAGTTCTGACATTTTTGAATTATATTCACATCGAAAACAGTAATGCATGGATCATAGATTGTGTTGCAGAAGTTGGTAAATTGGATAAAACAAGGGAATCACAGAGCATTCTTTTTACATCCCGATTAAGCAATTGTCTGCGGGGATATAAGCGTTTTAATCCCAACTATACAGTACTTATGCATTTATTAATATCAGCACGAAAGCGTAATTTAGCGTTTAAAATAAGTCCTAAGTTGCGAACTTCGTCCACAGGCTTAACACCCTCACTATTGACTTTAACATCTAAGTAAGAACTTGCCAAATTCTGTGCTTTATTAGGACCAAACACAATTAACGACGATTTAGAGGCATCAGTTTTACGACCATGATTAGCAGCAATACTACATAAAGACGCGACATCTCGATTTATGCATCTATTAGCGTGTTGTTTCTCGGAATAGTGAAACGATAGATATAACTGTGCATCATCCGCATAAAAATGAGTCGTACAGTGTGTAATGTAATCGTTGGATTGTTAAGTGTATCTAGAGAAAAGAAATAGACCAAGAATTGGGCCTTGAGACACACCACTAGAAACGCTCTTAAAAGATGAGGTTAGATTTCCATAACGCACAGTTTGATGTCTATTGGTTAAGTGATGTTTAAGAAGAAGTGACGCAGCATCGCTAAAACCAACCAACTTTTTCACTATTCACCACATCTAACCTACGCAAAGCACTCCATAGTTTTACAGGACGTCTACCTTTTGCTATATAGTTCAAATAAGCTTTTTTCGCGACGAATAGCAGATGTTACAGAATTACGTGGCAATTTGTAATAGTTCCAACTTGCCTCGAGCTTCGAACTCCTACATTCCTTTAATGCCTTATTTCTAGTAGAGATTAATAATTTAATGCTGTCAGTTAGCCATGGAGCTTGTGGCTTTGTTATTTTAACTGTACGTCCTGGTGGAATTTTGCCCAAAAGGAGTAAAATATTACTATTAAGAAAATCAGCCATGTCATCCACGGAAGTGAATTTATAAATCTGGTCCCCATTCAACAATTTTGTCTCAGAGTCCAGTGCATCCAAGTCGATATCTTTTAAATTCCGGTATTCACGCATTAGAGGAGATTTGAGTAAGTATATAGCAAGATCAAAGGTAATTAAACTATGGTCTGAAATATCTTCCATTTAATGCATGTAGTGATTGCTAAAACCTTCGGGAGAGAAAGACGTAATAAAAAAGTCTATGAGTGTTGAAGAATGCTATGTATCCCTAGTAGGATCACGCACTAATTGTGTTAAGGTGAAAGAGCTAAGTACCGATTGTAAATTAAGGGAAGCCAGGTTATTTTTAAGGACATCTATATTAAAATCACCGGTGCAGATTATGTTATCATGTAAAGGAATAATATAAGAAAGAACATCTTCAAATTCCTGTAGAAAATTGGTAGTATTAGTATCAGGAGGTCTGTAAATAACACCAAGGGCTAATGAAAATGTGTTTAACCAGATTTTCAACCAAAGATGTTCAAAGGTAGAGAGTTTAGGGTCAGCATGTATAAGCGAGAATTTTATTGCGTTATTTAAATACTCCTCTACCAACTCGGTCATTACGTAGAAAAGTAAATCCGTTCACTGCAAACATATCATTAGAAACTTCACTGGAGAGCCATGTTTCAGTGATCGTCATGATATCGTAATTAATTAGGTGTTCTTTAAATTCTGTAAAACCCGTAAACATGGATGTTATATTTAAATGTCTAATTCTGGCCATTTTAATCGTGCAATCTAATACAACTAACGCTAAAAAAGTAATACATCATGATACCATTCGTTGAATTAATAACCAAATCAATTTTGGAGAAAGCAATAAATTAATTTGAGATTAATTGGTTACGATAGCAAACGAATAACAGCGGTTATGTATAATGTAATTAAATTTTAATAATAATATGTACAGGGTGGCCAACTAAAAATGCGAGGTACTGTATCTGGGAAACTATCCATCGTAGAGGTTTGCGCAAAAAAAAAGTTATTACTAAAACGGCCAATACAAGAACCTGGAAAATATTTTCAAGTTTCTGAAATGGCCGCTAGGGGTAGCTAACGTAAAAAAAATTAAATGCATTGGTATGACTTTTTTTCATGAACAAGTAGCTAAATGATGCCTAAACAAGCTCGCGAAAACCGCATCTCGATATCTTGTCCTTAACCTAAAATATCGCTTAAATTTTTATTTTTTTTAACTATATTTTTCTGGAATTGTTTCTATTATGTAAGCTGTAGCCCTAAAAAGGAACTATTTAAAGGAAGAAGGTTTTTAATGCCCCCGTAAATGCTCGAAATGCTGACCATCACACTCTATGCATTGCAGATGCCTCTCATGACTAGACAAAACTGCAGCTTCAATTTAGGCTCTCGGTATGTTACGTATTGCGTTACGAATCCGGTTTTTCATATCTTCTCTAGTAGTAGGTTGAGTCCGAAACACGATGTCCTTTAAGCGCCCCCATAAATAAAAATCGAGGCAAGTTAAGTCTGGCGATCGCGGAGGCCATGGAAACAGAATTCCTCTTCCAATTCACCGCTGTTGAAATACTGCATTAGTATGCTCTCGCACATTAATAGCAAAATGTGCTGGGGAACCATCCAACTACAAAAACAATTTGTGCCTTCTTTCCAGAGGCACATCTTCCAACAACAACGGTAAATGATTGGCCAAAAAGTCAAGAAATACATTGCCATTTAGGGGTTGCTCGAAGAAATATGGCCCAATAATCCTGCCTCCCAGTATGCCACACCATACATTTAAAATTCAACGTCCTTAGCGCTGAACTTCATGCAACCAATGGGGATTTTCTGCAGACTAATAATGCATATTGTGCAGATTGACTCTCCCGTCACTACTGAAGGTGGCTTCATCGGTCCAAAGAATTTGAAATAAAAGTTCTCTATTTTCGCGTATCATGCTAACATCCAATGGCAATAGTCTAACCTTCGATCAAAATCTTCCTCTTTCAAGGCCTGATGCAAAACGACATGATAGGGATGCATTCTTAAAGTAATTAAAAAAAGTTTAAACGAGTACCTATATATTTTGATGGCCATTAGAACTTACCTATGGTCCTTAAAAATATTTTAAACCGTTGTCCGTGATATGCCAACTCAGTGGATAATGCTCTTGTTCTAACATTGGATTTCCTTCAATATTTTTCTGCAATTTTTGCCGCTGAAACGTAGGCCGAAAACTACCATTGGCTGTAAGCTCGCCACTAATCGGAAACACTCTTAATCGCAAGGACGCCGATTTGGATATCGAGCCCGTAAACTTTAGCTACGGCATTCTGAATCTTCAAAATAAACCATTTCAACACTTCATTATGAAACATTTGAAAGCACAAATTGCTCAAAGTAACAAAAGTTTGACAACTATTGACAATTTGAGGATTATGTTTTGTTTAGGTATCTGTTTATTGCTGCTTCCTTAATTGTGTTTTTCATATATTCCATAGTGAATATGCATTTAAACCAAACAAAAATTGCCTTTACGCCCATAAAATTTAGTAACATAGGCAAAGTAAGCTGGCGTTTGTCGAGCCATGAAACAGACTCCTGCCAGAGTGATGGTCACGCATTTCGACATTTACTGTTAAAACCTTCCTCCTTTAAATCGGTCCTTTTTAGGGCCACAACTTACATAATAGAAACAATTCCAGAAAAGTGTAGTTAAAAAAAAAATAAAAATGTAAGGTATTTTCGTATAAAGTCTTCTTTGGCCGATATTTTAGGTTAGGGACAAGATATCGAGATGCGGTTTGCGCGAGCTTATTTAGGCATCATTTAGCTACTTGTTCATGAAAAAAAAGTCATACCAATGCATTTAATTTTTTTGCGAAAATTAACCGTTTCTGGCGGAATGTGACGACATGTGAAACTAACAAAACTTCAAATATTATAACATTTGTAGCCCAAGAAAAGCTCATTTCAACGCGCCCAATTTTGTTAAAATCAGCTTTTCGAAGATACAGGGGGTTATTTAAGGAAACCTTTGAATACCCCCACCACTTTATTTTTAGACATACGTCAAAAAGTGCCAAACAAAAAAAGTTCAGATTATCCTCGACTTCAAAGATCACTTATTCTTTTATTAGGCTAATGTAGCAGAATTCACAGAAACATCCCTTTTTTAGATTCAAGATTGCAGTTACGCCCCCTAACAGCCATTTCAGAAACTTGAAAATATTTTCCAGGTTTTTGTATTGGCCGTTTTAGTAAACTTTTTTTTGCGCAAGCCTCTCCAATGGATAGTTTCCCAGATACAGTACCTCGCATTCTTAGTTGGCCACTCTGTACAACTATATTATGAAACACAACTAAAATTTTACAACAATTCGAATCACTCAAGAACAATAATTTAAAAAAAAATGCAAAATGAGCACAAAAAAAGAAAATAAATTCAAACAAATATTACTATCTGTCAAATTTACTCAAGAACAGAATTAAGATTAATAAGGTCAAAAAACTCTAATTCAATTGTAATCAATGCATTATACATAAGACGAACCAACCCATGAAAAAATCATTCAAATCATAACTATTTCAATAAACTTATCTAAAAGTACGAACGTACACATTATAAACAATCGAAGAACTGCCAGAAAATTAAGATTCAAATGATAGGTCAAATAAATCAATTCAACGTGTGTAATCACACACTGTAAGCACTTAAAGATCATTAAACATGCATACGTTAACAACCCATTGTCAATAACCACATTCATTCAAATCATAACTATTTCAAAATAAACTTATCTAAAAGTACGAACGTACTATTATAGAAAAGCAAATCGAAAAAACTGCCAGAATAAATTAAAATCCAAAATGTTGGTACAAAATAATAAAGTTCAAGACGGCACATCACTCACCAACTTATTTAAATCACTTAAAGAGATCACTTTAAACAATTTGCCATTATGTTTAATAAAAATCGTTCCATTATTAGACCAAACATTCCGATTAGAAAATCTGCCCTTGGTGACTTTAATTAATTCAGCCCTGGTGCTCGTGAGACCTTCAGCAATAACTATTTGACTGCCCTTAAACAAGGATTTATTGGAAAGCACAAGATCTTTAGCTTTTCTGGAAGTAAACTTGATTATTACTGGCCGGGGTTTTTTATTAAGATTCCCAGGAAGTCTATGACAAATACCGATGTCATGACTAATAATATCCAAGTTTAATTTCGATTTAAATTTTCCGATTATAACTTGCTCAAAATTTTCACTCCTATCATCAGGCAAACCAAAACTCTTAAGTTACAGCGCCTTCCGTATTGCTCCAAGATTTTTTTATTGCAGTGGTCTTCAATCTTCTGCATTTCCTTTTTGTGTTGATCAGGAAATGCGTCAAGTTTATCTTGAAACTTAACTGCAAATTTTTTCACACAACTATTCCAAAAATTTATCATTGTTTAAAACTTTTTTAACTACACTTTGCACTATTTGATCCTCAGAGAAATCGCTACGCAATCTACTTATGATTTGACAATAATTTAGAAAAAGGGTATAATAACAAATGGAATTCAGATACAAGAGCACGCGTGAATGTACGTCTACTGACAACAAGAGCGCAACGTTTCAGTTACATGGTTCCTTTAGTGACTAAAATACAAACACGTGTTATATGTATTTTATTTCACATATGTATTAGAATTATATACATGATTTCGTAGTAGAGTTAAGCAATGGTAAGTTTCAATTGATATTCATTGAAATGAATACCTATTACATTTCGTATAAAATTGAAACAGAAACAAATGTTGTGTAACGATAAGCTTTATTTCTAACGAAAAGCTTTGATTGAAATGTTACAAAACTCCACGATATGCGCCAAATTGTAGCGAAATTGTATTTTAAATTTAATTCGATTGTGCTAACAATGGGCATTTATAGCCTTGCGTGAGTGTCAAACTGTGGTGTTTATACCTATTCGTGAAGAATTGCTGGAAATTTCGTTACTCACTTTGTATATCACCTTTATCGATTAAAATAATTGAACGGTTAACCTTTTTTGGGCACCTTACGCGATTTTAACTTACCAGTGTTAATTGCCTCGGTATGGTACTCAAGTGTTCCGATTTTTCTCTTATTCCCTGAACCAAACTAATCCACTGAGTAATAAAATACTTATCTTTTTTGGGATTTTTTAGTGGTGTACTTTAAATTATACAATCTAAACGTTTCGATAACACTTACAGTTATCTTCGTCAGTAGTAATGTTTGTTAAAAATTGTTAAAGATGTAGTAAACAATTTTCTTTAACAATTTTAATCATTTGTCAAATTTAAAAATTAAAACATGTTTTAATTTTCAAATTTGACAAAATTGTTACATCTTTAACAATTTTAACGAACATTACTACTGACGAAGATAACTGTATATCAAACCGTTGTTGTATAATTTAACTACCATTAATCTAGTATGTATTATAAGTGTTATGTGAAAGTTTACATTTTCATAATCTACTGAGTGTTTATTTACATATATTAACATACTACTTAATAATTTGTTTGCAACATTGTTTGATTAATCTATCAAATTTGTTCATACTTACACACTCAGACGCGTAAGTCTCTTTGAGATCGCGGTATCGGTCTCGCTGGATCCCCTGGGTGCCTTTTTGGAAGTCATTTGCTTCGACTGGCTACATTTGTAAACTTTTACAGGTTGTCCCATTTTCGTATGTTTTACGGGGTATCTCGCTTATTTTTTAGGTTAGAACCTTGCGGTTTTCGCGACACCGTGCTATTTTTTAATGAAACCAAACATGCACTAATCAAATTTGCCATAGCCATCTTAGTTTGTGTGCTACAACGTGATTTTGGAAAAATTGCATTTTCAGTCATCCCCTGTAACTCTGTTATTGTCAGACATATTAAAAAAGTAAAAACTGATATATGTAGATTTTTTTACGTAGAATCCAGATTTTCTTTAGAGGTCACAGTTTTTGAGATCTTGACATAACCTACTTTTTTTTATGGGTCACTCTATATATTTTTTTAAAATCTTTTTCCCCTTGCCAAGAGCTTTTCAAAAATATAGTATAGTCTATATTCATTTTTATAAATAACGTGACAAAATGATTTTTTTCTATAATTTACATTGATAATAGTGGATAGCCGCGGGAACCATGGTAACGCAAAAAACAAAATAATTAACGTTCTGCCATTACCTAGGTATTTGATTTTTGAAGTTTCTGCTTCTCTCAAATTATTCCTGGTTACATTTGCCAAATTTAGTGCTGATATTTATTGTTATTCGTTATTTTTGTTTATTGTTATCGTTCTTGTTCTTGTTGTTGTTGTTATTTAATTATTTTTTAATATGGCTCGAAACCAAAAATTTAAAAACTTTGAGAAATATGATATGAATACCTGATTCATATTATCTAATGAAAACGCAGACCAGGTCTTAGAACTCTATCCGAACAGGTCAGTTAATCTTTACCTTAGAATTTGTATTTATTTTATATACCTATTTTGTCATATAGATATCCCGAAAGAAGACAACCCGACAGATGAATATTTCAAAAATTAAAATTTAATATTTGCCAACATGAATGTTTTGACAAACCTTGACCCCGAGTTTATAACAAAGAGAACGAGGAATCAGATATCAACGTTTTAGAGCAGTTGTTCAAACCACTCCTGAAACCTCGTGCAGGAAAATAGATGAAGAGACCGGTGCAAAGGATTTAAAAAAAACATAAATTCAAACCCTACAAGTATAAACTTGTTCATCATCTGCACCCTGGTGATGCTGAACGTAGATTGGAGTTCTACAATTGGTTTGTAAATATGAAAACTCAGGACAATAATTTTGAAAAAAAAATAATTTGGTCAGACGAGGCACATTTCACAAGTTCTGGAATTCTTAATAGACACAACTCGCGGTTTTGGAGTCAAGAAAACACCCACGTGATTTTTTCTAGAGAGCGTCAAGGCAGGTTCGGATTTAATGTCTCCTGCTTTATTTTTAACCGAAAAATAGTTTACAAGATTTATGAAGAAAACCTAAACTCTAATGGGTACTTACAAATTCTACAAGAAAAAACTATGAGCATTTTAGAAGATATTCCACTGGCTCAACTGAACGATATATTCTTCCAGCAGGATGGGGCTCCAGCCCACAATGCTAGAATAATACAAAACTGGCTAAATGAACGTTTTCCCAGGAGATGGATTGGAACAAATGGACCTGTTCGATGGCCACCACGATCACTGGATCTCTCGGTTTTGGATTTTTTGTGGGGTATTTAAAGAATAAAATTTATTCAAGGCAATATGCCAACATGCAACAATTAAAAATTGCAACGGAAAATGCTTTTGCAGAATTACGAAGACAATCATTTATTTTGAAAAATGCTATTAAAAGAATTTATAAACTTTGTGAAACTTGTAGGAGACATAATTTGAACAATATTTGTGATTAATTAATTATTTTGTTTTTTATCAATGTAAATTACAGAAAAAAATCATTTTGTTACGTTATTTATAAAAATAAATATAGACTATGCTATATTTTTGAAAATCTCTTGGCAAGGGGAAAAAGATTTTAAAAAAATATATAGGGTATACCATAAAAAAAAGTAGGTTATGTCAATATCTCAAAAACTGTGACCTCTAAAGAAAATCTGAGTACGCCACTGGATTCTACGTAAAAAATCTACAAATATTAATTTTTACTTTTTTAATATGTCTGACAAGAACAGAGTTACAGAGGATGACTGAAAATGCCATTTTTCCTAAATCACACTGTAGCACAAAAACTAAGATGGCTATGGCAAACTTGATTAGTGCATCTTTGGTTTCATTAAAAATTAGCACGGTGTTGCGAAAACCGCAAGGTTCTAACCTAAAAAATAAGTGAGATACCCCTTAAAACATACGAAAATGGGACAACCTGTACATATAAAACTAGATTTTAAGCAAACCGCGGTAATTTAACAAATCGCAATAATAATATTAATAATAATTTTTAAATAGCAATAATATCTATAATAATAGGTTTAATCAAACACAAGCTGGCTGGTGGAATCTTTTTCTTTTCCTGAATACTATCAGCATTTATAGCACATACGGTGTTTCAAAATCCATAGATGCTGCGCGTTCAGTAATGTTCCTCTTGTTTAACAGAAAATCAATCCTTTTTTCGACTTTCTGTCACCCTTTTTTGACTGGACGCGAAAAACGTATTGTATAATAGTAATATTCGCAACATAACTGCACTTAGATATCTTTTGTTCGTAATAATAGCAGCGAGTACTGTGTTATTGATCTTGTCAAACGTTATTGAATTCTGTTCATTTTAAGATTGCGAATTTGGACCGCGTGTGTACCTTTGTCCAAATCGATCGTGACTCTGCCTCTACCTCTGCCTGAGGACAACGAATCCTGTTCCATCCGCAGACCTCTACCATCAAATAATTTGTTGTTTATTAGAAAATTGCTATAGTCTAAAGGACAATAGAAAGCTACTATGCGTTTTCACTAATATTGCTCTCACTTGACTACGTTCACGCCATACCATTTTACGTACACTCTATTAACCACACAACTAAGCGTGCAAACAATCATATCATATATACACAATGTGCTCGAATCACTAAGAGCAATTTAATTTAAAACTAAGCACTTAAAAGGTTGATACGCTACAATTGATAAAGCAGAGCATACATCTATGTACGAGGGATGTACAATGTGTCCCAAATTCGAGACGTATCATTGGGATCTCGAAAGCAGTAAGAGATAGAGAAACGGTTCAAATTTGCCAAAGTTGCGCACTTAAGGGAACAATAGTTAGACGCCATCAGATTTCAAACATTTTCTTTTGTTTTTGATATACTTGAAAACAAGTGATTTCTCGGATTTTTGTTTTTATTTTTTTGTAGAGCCATTTATAATGAAATCAAAAAACAGTTTACACTTCTTCATTGTCGTTTTTATTGTCTTTAATATCATCTCATCTACATATCCATCTGACGTTTCGGATTCCCACATTCATCATCAACTTAATTTTTTTAAATACAGACGTGAATTTTTTTTTAACTTTCCAAATCACTTATTTCATTGTGGTCACCATAACATACACTAAGTTTAGTTGGAGTATTTGTTTCGTACATAGTCACCATCAAGCTCCTAATATAATTATGATTGTTTTCAATACGGCCCTGTAATTTTTGTACGATATATGCGATTTTTTATACATGAGTTAAATTGTCCTTATTATTTATTTTATTGGATTAACCTGTAAGTCATTAAGAAACCAAAATCTTACATAATTATACTGAAATAAGTTTGTAGTGTAGTGTAAGATTTGTAAATTATTTTGAACTGATTATATAAGTTTTAATTAGTAATAAGTTACAAGATACATATGCATCTTTTTAATATTTTTAATGACAGCTTGTGTCATAGGAATATTATTTGACATTTCCAACGTTTAGTACGTAATTACTTATTTGTGCTATTTAAAAGAAGTATAACAATACAAAATGAAATTTTCTAATCTAGAACAGAAAGATATGTTGAAAGTATACTACGCATGTCATAGAAATGCAACCATTACTGCCGACAGATATGTTATAGATTATCCTGAAAGGGAACAATCTCACAAAAGTTAATTCGCCAAATTAGACAGGAACTTAGTTGAACATGGAAGTTTTAATGCCCAAAAAAAAAATGGCACTCGAGTTTCAGCACCCTCGCTTGATTTGGAGTCTGATATAAACTTACTGTGCTTTTTATGTTTGCAAAGCGTGTTTTTTTTAAACCTTTTTTTTTATTATTTTACTTTCTTTATTTTTATTTTCATTTTAGGTCCGTAACATTCCCCGAAAGTCAACAAGGCAACCCTTCATGGAGCTTAGGGTGTCAAGGATGGCCATGTGGAAAATTTAATTTATTTAAATTACATGTTAGTCAACAGCTGAGACAAGGAGATAACGTAAATTAAATTTTTGTAATTGGATCAATTATCAACTGGCCATTGACGACAATTCTGTACGCAATATTCTTTGAAGTGATGAATGCAGTTTTTCCACTAATGGAATGTTTAATAGACACAATGAACGCTACTGGTCAGTAGACAATCCAAGGGAAAACTGACAATTTCGAATTCAGGGTAGCAAATCGTTTAATGTCAGTGTAGGAGTTGGTAGAAAATGATGCTCTGGATGCTTTGGAAGATGAACCACTTAATTGAATTGCTCAGAGGTGGTAGCCCCAGGATTAGGCTTCTCCTCATCACGACAGAAGGGTTACAAGATATTTACACCGAATTTTTAGACAACGAAGGATTGCGAACACAAATTATGTAAGACGGCCACCCAGAAGTCCAGATATGAATCCTCAGGATTACTTTCTTTGTATATATAAGTAAACACCCCAAAATAGTTACAACATATGACGTAATGTGTATCGATTACTTTGCACGTTAACGTTTAATAAGTAATTCAACAACTTGTTCAATCTGTTTTTACAACGGACTTCCAGATACTTTTACTTTCCAGAATATCTTTATTATATATATATATATATATATATATATATATATATATATATATATATATATATATATATTTGAGTGTGTGTGTGTGTTTACACGCGTGCGTGCGTACGTGCGCGCGTGCGTGCGTGCGTGCGTACGTATGATTGTGTTTGTGTTTGTGTTTGTGTTTGCGTTTACGTTTGCGTTTGCGTCTGCGTCTGCGTCTGTGTCTGTGTTTGTGTTTGTGTTTGTGTTTGTGTTTGTGTTTGTGTTTGTGTTTGTTTGTGTTTGTGCTTGTTTGTGTTTGTGTTTGTGTTTGTTTGTGTCTGTGTCTGTGTCTGTGTCTGTGCCTGTGTCTGTGTCTGTGTCTGTGTCTGTGTCTGTGTGTGTCTGTGTCTGTGTCTGTGTCTGTGTCTGTGTCTGTGTCTGTGTTGTGTTTGTGTTTGTGTTTGTGTTTGTGTTTGTGTTTGTGTTTGTGTTTGTGTTTGTGTTTGTGTTTGTTTTGTGTTTGTTTTGTGTTTGTGTTTTGTTTGTGTTTGTGTTTGTGTTTGTGTTTTTTTGTTGTTTGTGTTTGTGTTTGTGTTTGTGTTTGTGTTTTGTTTGTGTTTGTTTTGTTTTGTGTTTGTGTTTGTGTTGTTTGTTTGTGTTTGTTTTGTGTTTGTATTTGTGTTTGTCGTGTTGTGTCTGTGTCTGTGTCTGTGTCTTGCTGTTCTGTGTCTGTGTCTGTTGTCTGTCTGTGTCTGTGTCTGTGTCTGTGTCTGTGTCTGTGTCTGTGTCTGTGTCTGTGTCTGTGTCGTGTTTTGTTTGTTCTATGTTTGTGTTGTGTTTTGTTTGTTTAGTGTTTGTTTTGTGTTTGTGTTTGTGTTTGTGTTTGTGTTTGTGTTTATATTTGTTTGTGTTTGTGTTTGTTTTGTGTTTGTGTTTGTGTTTTGTGTTTGTTTTTGTTTAGTTTTGTTTTGTTTTGTTTGATGTTTGTGTTTGTGTTTGTGTTTGTTTTGTGTTTGTTTTGTGTTTGTGTTTGTTTGTGTTTGTGTTTGTGTTTGTGTTTGTTTGTTTTGTTTGTGTTTGTGTTTGAGTTTGTGTTTGTTTGTTTTGTTTGTTTGTGTTTGTGTTTGTGTTTGTGTTTGTGTTTGTGTTTGTGTTGTGTTTGTGTTTGTGTTTGTGTTTGTGTTTGTGTTGTGTTCGTGTGTTGTGTGTTGTTTTGTGTTTGTGTTGTGTTTGTGTGTGTTTGTGTTTGTGTTGTGTTCGTGTGTCTTACTGTTGGTTGCGTTTGCGTTTTGGTTTGCGTTTGTGCTTGTCTTTGTATCTGTGTTTGTTTGTTATGCGTGTGCGTGCATGTGCTGTGCGTGTGCGTGTGGGTGTGCGTGTGCTTTTGTCGTTGCGTGTGCGTGGTGCGTGTCGTTGTATGCGTGTGGTGTGCGTGTGCGTGTGCGTGTGCGTGCGTGTGCGTGCTGTGACGTTGCGTTGCTGTGCGTGTTGTCGTGCGTGTGCTGTGTACGTGTGCGTGGCGTGTGCGGTGCGTGGCGTGCGTGTGCGTGCGGTTCCGTATGCGTGTGCGTGTGGTGTGCGTGTGCATGTGCTGATGCGTGTACGTGTGCGTGTGCGTATGCGTGTGCGTGTGCGTTGTGTGTTGCGTGTGCGTGTTGTGGTACCCCAAGATAGTTACAACTTAACGATGTCTATCGATTACTTTGCACGTTAACGTTTAATAAGTAATGTCAAACTTGTGTCAATCTGTTTTTTACAACAACGTGACTTCGATACTTTTACTTTCCAGAATATCGTTATTATACATATATATATATATATATATAGTATTATTATATATATATGTGGTGTGTGCTTGTGCTTGTGCTTGTGTTTGTGTTTGTGTTCGTGTTCGTGTTTCGTGTCTGTGTCGTGTCGTGTGTCGTGTTCTGTTCGTGTTCGTGTCGTGTCGTGTTCGTGTTCGTGTTCGTAGTTCGTGTTCGTTCGTGTCGTGTTGTGTTGCGTGTTGCGTGTTCATGTTGTGTTGTTATTGTGTGTTTGGTTTGTGTTTGTGTTGTGTGTTTGTGTGTTGTGTTTGTGTTCGTGTGTCGTGTTCGTGTTTGTTTTCGTATTTGTGCTTGGTTTGTGTTGTGTTCGTGTTTGTGTTCGTTTTGTGCTTGTGTTTGTGCTTGTGTTTGTGTTTGTGTATGTTGTGTTTGTGTTGTGTGTTGTGTGTTTGTTTGTGTTTGTGTTGTGTTTGTGTTTGTTTGTGTTTGTGTTTGTGTTTGTGTTTGTGTTTGTGGTTTGTGTTTGTGTTGTGTTTGTGTTGTGTTTGTTGTGTTGTGTTTGTCGTGTTTGTGCTTGTGTTTTGTGTTTGTGTTTGTGTTTGTTTTTGTTGCTTTTTGTGTCTTTGCTTTCTTCTGTTTGTTGTGTTTGTGTTGTTTTGTGTTGTGTTTGTTGTTTGTGTTTGTGTTTGTGTTTGTGTTTGTGTTTGTGTTGTGTTTGTGTTCTGTGTTTGTGTTGTGTTTGTGTTTGTTGTTTTTTTGTGTTTGTTGTTGTGTTTGTGTTTGTGTTTGTGTTTGTGTTTGTGTTTTGTTTGTGTTTGTGTTGTGTTGTGTTGTGTTTGTGTTTGTGTTTGTGTTTGTGTTTGTGTTATGTTGTTTTGTGTTTGTGTTTGTGTTTTGTTTGTGTTTGTGTTTGTGTATTGTATTGTGTCTGTGCTGTGTTGTGTTTGTTTGTGTTGCTTGTGCTTATGTGTTGTGTATGTGTTGCTTTGTGCTTGTATTGTGTTTGTGCTTGTGTTTGTGCTTATGTTTGTGTTTGTGTTGTTGTTCGTGTTGTGTTCGTGTTCGTGTTCGTGTTCGTGTTGCGTGTTCGTCTTCGTGTTCGTGTTCGTAGTTGTGTTTCGTGTTCGTGTTCGTGTTCGTGTTCGTGTTCGTGTTGTGTGTCTTGTGCTTGTATTTGTGTTATGCTGTTTGCGTTTGATTTGGTTTGCGTTTGTGCTTGTCTTTGTATCTGTGTTTGAGTTTGTGTATGCGTTGTGCGTGCGGTGTGCGTGTGCTGTGGTGTGTCGTGTGCGTGTGCGTGTGCGTGTGCGTGTGTCGTTGGTGTGCGTGTGTCTGTGTTTGCGTGTGCGTGTGCGTGTGCGTGTGCGTGTGCTGTGTGGTGTGCGTGTGCGTGTGCGTGTCGTGCGTGTGTCGTGTGCGCGTGTCGTGTGCGTGTGCGTGTGCGTGTCGTGTGGCGCCGTGCGCTGTGCGTGTGCGCGTACTGTGCGCTGTGCTTGTGCGTGGCGTGTGGTGTGCTTTGTCGTGTTGCCTGAGCGTGTGCTGTATGCTGTGCTGTGTCGTGTGCTTGTGTGTCGTGTGCGTGTGTGCGTTGTGTGTGTGTGTCTGCTGTTGTGTTCGTCTGGTCTGCTGTGCTGTGTGTCTGGCGTGTGTCGTGTGTCGTGCTGTCGTGTGCGTGTGTCGTGTCGTGTGCTGTTGTGTGTGCTGTGATGCTGTGTGTGTGTGTGTTGTGTCGTGTGCTGTGTTGTGTCTGTGTTGTGCTGTGCGTGTGCTGTGTCGTGTGCTGTGTTGGTGTGTCTGTGTCTGGTGTTGTGCTGCGTGTTGCGTGTGCTGTGTGCGTGATCTGTGTTGGCTGTGCTTGTTGGTGTGTGTGTACCTGAGTGTGTGTGTGTGTGTACTGTGTGGTGAGCGTTGTGCTGTTGTGCGTTGTGTGTGTTGTGCGTGTGCGTGTGCTGTGTGTGTGTTGTGCGTACTGTGCGCGTGCGCGTGTGCATGTCGTGTCTGTGTGTCGTGTGCGTGTCCGTGTGTCGTGTGTCGTGTGCGTGTGCGTATGCGTTGTGTCTGTCGTTGTTTGTGTGTCGTGTCGTGTGCTTTCGTGTGCGTGTGCGTGTGCGCGTGTGTGTGTGTGTGTGTGTGTGTGCTGTGTCTGTGCGTGTGTGTTGGTTGTGCGTGTTGTGTGCGTGTGTGTTGTGGATTGTGTGTGTGTGTGATTGTGTGTCTGTGTCTGTGTCTGTGTCTGTGTCTGTGTCTTTGTTGTGTCTGTGTCTGTGTCTGTTTCTGTGTCTGTGTCTGTGTCTGTGCTGTGTCTGTGTTGTGTTGTGTTGTGTTTGTGTTTGTGTTTTGTTGTGTTTGTGTTTGTGTTTGTGTTTGTGTTTTTGTTTGTGTTTATGTTTGTTTGTGTTTGTGTTTGTGTTTGTTTGTTTGTGTTGTGTTTGTGTTTGTGTTTGTGTTTGTGTTTGTGTTTGTGTTTGTGTTTGTGTTTGTGTTTTGTTGTGTTTGTGTTTGTGTTTGTGTTGTGTTTGTGTTTTGTTTGTGTTTGTGTTTGTGTTTGTGTTGTTTTGTGTGTGTTTGTGTTGTTTTTGTCTGTTTGTGTTTGATTTGTGTTTGTTTGTGTTTGTGTTGTGTTTGTTGTGTTTGTTTGTGTTTGTTGTTTTGTGTTGTGTTTGTGTTTTTATGTTTGTTTTGTTTGTGTTTCGTTTGCGTTTTGTTTATTTGTGTTTGTGTTTGTGTTTGTGTTTGTGTTTTGTTTGTTTTGTTTTGTTGTATTTTGTTTATGTTGTATGTTTTGTGTTATGTTTTGTTTGTGTTTGTGTTTGTGTTTGTGTTTGTGTTTTTATTTTGTGTTTGTGTTTGTTTTGTTGTGTTTAGTTGTTTTATTTTGTTTGTGTTTGTTTGTTTGTGTTTGTGTTTGTGTTTGTGTTTTTGTTTGTTTTGTTTGTGTTTTGTGTATTTGTGTTTGTGTTTGTTTGTGTTTGTTTTGTTTGTGTTTGTTTGTTTTGTATTTGTGTTGTGTTGTATTTGTTTGTGTTTGTGTTTGTTGTTTTGTTTTGTTTTGTTTTGTGTTTGCGTTTGCGTTTGCTTTGGTTTGTTTGTCTTGTCTATCGTGTTTGAGTTTGTGTATGCGTGTGCGTGTGTGCGTGTGTGTGCGTGTGTGTGCGTGTGCGTGTGCGTGTGCGTGTGCGTGTGCGTGTGCGTGTGCGTGTGCGTGTGCGTGTGCGTGTCGTGTGCGTGTGCGTGGCGTGTTGCGTGTGCGTGTGCGTGTGCGTGTGCGTGTGCGTGTGGTGTGCTGTGTTGTTGTGTTGTGTGTTTGTGTTGTGTGTTTGTGTTGTGTGTTTGTTGTTTGTGTTTGTGTTTGTAGTGTTTGTGTTTGTGCTTGTGTTTTGTTTGTGTTTGTGTTTGCTTGTGTTTGTGTTTTGTTTGTTTGTGTTTGTGTTTGTGTTTGTGTTTTTTATGTGTTTGTGTTTTGTTGTTTGTGTTGTGTTTGTGTTTGGTTTGTTTTGTGTTTGTGTTTGTGTTTGTGTTTGCTGTTTGTGTTTGTGTTTGTGTTTGTGTTTGTGTTGTGTTGTGTGTGTGTGTTGTGTGTGTTGTGTTTGTGGTTTGTGTTTGTGTTTGTGTTTGTGTTTGTGTTTGTGTTTGTGTTGTGTTTGTGTTTGTGTTTGTGTTTGTGTTTGTGTTTGTGTTTGTGTTGTGTTTGTGTTTGTGTTGTGTTTGTGTTGTGCTTTGTTTTGTGTTTGTGTTTGTGTTTGTTTGTTGTGTTTGTGTTGTGTTTGTGTTTGTGTTTGTGTTTGTGTTCGTGTTTGTGTTGTGTTATGTTTGTGTTTGTGTTTGTTTGTGTTTGTGTTTGTGTTCATGTGTTTTGTTTGTTTTTGATGTTTGTGTTTGTGTTTGTGTTTGTGTTTGTGTTTGTGTTTCGTGTTCGTGTTGTGTTGTGTTGTGTTATTGTCGTGCTTTGTGTTGTGTTTGTGTTATGTGTTGTGTCGTTTGTGTTTGATTTGTGTTTGTGCTTGTATTTGTGTGTGTCGTTTTGTGTTGTGTTGTTTGGTTTGTGTTGTGTTTGTGTTGTGTTTGTGTGTTGTGTTTGTGTTGTGTGTGTGTGTGTGTGTTTGTGTTGTGTTGTGTGTGTGTGTGTTGTGTGTTTGTGTTTGTGTGTTCGTGTTTGTGTTTTGTGTTTGTGTTTGTGTTTGTGTTTGTGTTTGTGTTTGTGTTTTGTGTTGTGTGTTTGTGTTGTGTTTTGCTTTGTGTTTGTGTTTGTGTTTGTCTGTGTGTGTGGTTTGTTGTGTGTTGGTGTCTTGTGCATCTGTGTGTTGTGTGTTGCTGTGTTTGTGTTGTGTCGTGTGCGTTGTGTTGTGCGTGTTGTTGTTGTTGTTGTGTTCTGTGCATGTGTTGTTGCGTGTGCTGTGCTGTGCGTGTGCTCGTATGCGTGTGCGTGTGCGTGCGTGTGCGTGTCGTGTGGTTGTCGTGTCGTGTGTGTCGTGTGCGTGTGCGTGTACGTGTGCTGTGCGTGTGTGTCGTGTGTCGTGTCGTGTCGTGTGTGTGCGTGTGCTGCGTGTCGTGTCGTGTGTGTCGTGTGCGTTGTGTGTGTGTCTGTGTGCTGTGTGTGTGTTGTGTGTCGTGTCGTGTCTTGTGTTTGTGTTTGTCGTGTTTGTGCTTGTCGTGTTGTGTTGTGTCTTGTGTTGTGTTTGTTGTGTTGTGTTGTGTTGTTTGTGTTTGTGTGTGTTTGTGTTTGTGTTGTGTTTGTGTTTGTGTTGTGTTTGTGTTGTGTGTTTGTGTTTGTGTTTGTGTGATGTGCGTTGTGTGTTGTGTTTGTGTTTGTGTTGGTGTGTTTGTGGTTGTGTTTGTGTTTGTGTTTGTTTGTTTTGTGTTTGTGTTTGTGTTTGTGTTTGTGCTTGTGGTTTGTGTTTGTGTTTGTGTTATGTTGCGTTGTGTCGTGTTGCGTGTTTGTGTTTGTGTTGTGTGTGTTGTGTTGTGCTTGTGTTGTGTTGTTGTGTTTGTGTTGATGTGTTTGTGTGTGCGTGTTTGTGTTGGTGTTGTCGTTGCTGTTGGTGTGTTTGTGTTCTGTGCTGTTGCGTGTCGTTGCGTATTGTGCTGTGCGTTGCGTGTGTGTGTGTGTGTTGGTGTGTGTGTGTTCTGTGTGTTGTGTTGTTGTGTGTTGTGTTGTGTTGTTGTGTTGTGTTTGTGTTTGTGTTTGTTGTTTGTGTTGTGTTGTGCTTTGTGTTGTGTTTGTGTTTGTGTTTTGTTCTGTGTTTGTTTTGTTTTGTGTTTGTGTTGTGTTTGGGGGGGGGGGGGGGGGGGGGGGGGGGGGGGGGGGGGGGGGGGGGGGGGGGGGGGGGGGGGGGGGGGGGGGGGGGGGGGGGGGGGGGGGGGGGGGGGGGGGGGGGGGGGGGGGGGGGGGGGGGGGGGGGGGGGGGGGGGGGGGGGGGGGGGGGGGGGGGGGGGGGGGGGGGGGGGGGGTTTTTTTTTTTTTTTTTTTTTTTTTTTTTTTTTTTTTTTTTTTTTTTTTTTTTTTTTTTTTTTTTTTTTTTTTTTTTTTTTTTTTTTTTTTTTTTTTTTTTTTTTTTTTTTTTTTTTTTTTTTTTTTTTTTTTTTTTTTTTTTTTTTTTTTTTTTTTTTTTTTTTTTTTTTTTTTTTTTTTTTTTTTTTTTTTTTTTTTTTTTTTTTTTTTTTTTTTTTTTTTTTTTTTTTTTTTTTTTTTTTTTTTTTTTTTTTTTTTTTTTTTTTTTTTTTTTTTTTTTTTTTTTTTTTTTTTTTTTTTTTTTTTTTTTTTTTTGTGTTTGTGTTTTTTGTTTGTGTTTGTGTTTGTGTTTGTGTTTGTGTTGTTGTGTTTGTCTGTGTTGTGTTTCGTTTGTGTTTGTTGCGTTTGCTTTGCGTTTGCGTTGCGTTTGCGTTAGTCTTTGCATCTGTGTTTGGTTTGTGCGTGTGCGTGCGTGTGGTGCGTGTGCGTGTGCGTGTGCGTGTGCGTGCGTGTTGTGTGCTGCGTGTGCGTGTGCGTGTTGCGTTGCGTGTCGTGTGCGTGTGCGTTGTGCGTGTGCGTGTGCGTGTGCGTGTGCGTGTGCGTGTGCGTGTGCGTGTGCGTGTGCTGTGCGTGTGCGTGTGCGTGTGTTGTGTTTGTTTTTGTCTGTGTTTATGTTTGTGTTTGTGTTGTGTTTGTGTTGTTTTGTGTTCTGTTTATGTTGTGTTTTGTTTTGTTTTTTTTGTGTTTGTTTGTTGTGTTTGTTTGTGCTGTGTGTTTGTGTTGTGTTTGTGTTTGTATTTTGTGTTTGTGTTTGTGTTTGTGTTTGTGTTTGTGTTTGTGTTTGTGTGTTTGTGTTTGTGTTTGTGTTTGTGTTTGTTGTGTTTGTGTTTGTGTTTGTGTTTTTGATTTGTTGTGTTTGTGTGTGTTTGTGTTTGTGTTTGTATTTGTGTTTGTTTTGTGTTTGTGCTTGTGCTTGTGTTTGTGTTTGTGTTGTGTTTGTGTTTTGCGTTTGCGTTTGCGTTTGCGTTTGGTTTGCGTTTGTGCTTGTTATCTGTGTTTGTGTTTGTGTGTGTGCGTGTGCGTGTGTGTGTGCGTTGTGCGTGTGGTTGTGGTGTGCGTGTGTGGTGTGCTGTGCGTGTGCGTGTGCGTGTGCGTGTGCGTGTGCGTGTGCGTGTGTGTGTGCGTGTGCGTGGGTGGCGTGTGCGTGTGCGTGTGCGTGTGCGCGTGTGCTGTGCGTGTGCGTGTTGTGCGTGTGTTCGTGTGTGGTGCGTGTGCTGTGCTGTGTGTGGTGTGCTGTTGTGATTGTGCGTGCGCTGTGTGCGTGTGCGTGTGCGTGTGCGTGTGCTGTGCTGTGTGCGTGTGCGTGTGCGTGTGCGTGTGCGTGTGCGTGTGCGTGTGCGTGTGCTGACTTTACTTGCTCGCAATTGTACTAGACTAAACACTGTTGAAGAAATGATTCATATGTAATTTACATATGGTGGGGTTGTAGTATGACCTTGGTCTACTTTTAGCATAGGCAACAACCTATCATTCTTTTTGTTTCCATAAACTGATTCTATTCTTATACCTCTAAGAAATGTGATATGATACCCCTGCGGTCTATAATCTTTCAGTTTGAGCACTCTATTTTTAGATTTCTAAGAATTGTAATATACCATTTGACCTTGGTTTACTTTTTAGTATAGACAACAACAACCTGTCATTCTTCTTGCACTGATTGTATTTTTATATTTCTAAGAAATGTAATATGGTACACCTGCAAGTCATTACTCTTTGACCTTGAAAACTCTATATTTAGATTTCTAAGAATTGTAATATGATAGCCTAGCAATTTCTATTTTTAGCTTTAAATTTTGATCTAAATGTGTCCTTAATTTGAATTCCCCTTACAACATGTTTAAACTTGTTAAATACCTACGTTGTCCTACTTTTAGTTCAGAAAACTATTTCACCTTCACACAATTTAGCCAACTTAAGTACCATTTGACCTTGATCTACATTTTAGCATACATACATACATAACAACCTGTCATTCTTCATGTTTGCATGAACTGATTCTATTTTTAGATTTCTAAGAAATTTAATATGATACCCCTGCAGGTCATTACTCTTTGAACTTGAAAACTCTATTTTTAGATTTCTAAGAATTGTAATGTGATGATGAGGATGATGATGATGACCTTGCAATCTCTATTTTTAGCTTTAAATTTAGATTTATCTTGTTTGAAAAGGCTTAAAAAATACTTCTATCACCTACTAGGAGTAGCTGCCCCAATTTGATATATGTGTTAGTTACGTTCAAAGGTCGACAGGGGAGATGGGGTGCTTTTAAATTTATTTTTGGCAAATTCTGAACCGTTTTCGAGAAAAATTGATTGTTTTGTTTGAAAGGGCAGCTTAAAAAATATTTCTATCGCCTACTAGGGGTAGCTTTTACATTACGGGTAGCTGCTTCATGCATTACTTTCGTCTTGTTTGCCTATAAAAAATTTACTGAATCATGCACACGCAAACACAGCTTTTTATTATAAACTAAGAAATGTCATACGATACCCCTACAGGTCAATAATCTTTCACCTTGACCACTCCATTTTTAGACTTTTAAGAATTGTAATATGATGATGACATTGCAATTTCTATTCTTAGCTTTTGACCTTGAGATATAAATTTCTCGCCAAAACGTTTGACCACAGAGTGACCTCGTAATATGATGATGATGACCATGAAGAGATCCAAAAGCTTACATTTCCCACCACCAGAGGGCGAGTGCTCTTGAATTGGTCCAGAACCGGCCCCTAATCAATACTGAATTGAATGTGAATAAAACAGTGTGGAACGAACAAACATAGGACTCTGACGTTGAAGGTGCATAGATAAGCTTCAAAAACTATGTTGTCAATTGTGCGGCGCAGATATTTGGAAAAGCGACTGTAGGTAGACAGAAAAAATGTGCTTGGTGGAATGAATCGATAAAAAAGGCAGTATGTAAGAAAGATGACGCGTACATGGCAATGATTGCTGCAAAAAATGAGACTAAGAAAGGGCGATTGTATGAGGAGTACAGATTAAGAAGCAAAGAAGAGAAGGAGGCAGTGAGGATAAGTAAAGAGAAATCGATGGGTGTGAAAGCAGAGGAAATGCAGAATGATTTTGAGGCAAACTAAAAATTCTGCTTGATATGGGTCAAAAATACAAAATGTGGCCCAAAACAGAACGCTGCAGAAGTGATAAATCTGAGCAATAAAACAATATGGGAAGATTCTGAAGTGAGGAAATGCTGGCAAGAATATTTTCGAAAGCTGTACAGTAGTGAGGAAAATAAGACTTAAGGGTTAAATAAGGAGAATTTAAAAGGAAATTGGGATAAATGCGGTATAGGAAACGGTAGGAAAGTTGAAAATTGGTAAAGGAGCAAGCGTAGATGAAATCGCGGGTGAAATAATAAAGTATGGAGGTGCAGAGCTTATACGAAGATTGTCTGAATTTTTAATGTATGCCTTAAAGGTAGAAAAGTGCCCGAGTGATTGAAAGAGCGCGATCATTGTACTACTGTACTAGGGTAAGGGAAACAGAAGTGATTGCAAGAACTACAGAGGAACAGGTTTGCTCAGTGTACCTGGTAAAGTATTTGTAAGAATACTGTTAGATAGAGTACGAGAAACTACACAAACTAAGATTTGGGATGTGCCAGGAAGAGGATGTATGATAAAGTGAATAGGGACAAACTGTGGGAGATATTAAAGATATCGCGTAAGTAAACGTCTAATAAACGGAATAAGAGCAGTATACAATGGTAGCCATTTGGTAGGCATTTGTTAGGGTGAGAGAATGAATATTTTAATGTTGAGTAAGGAGTCCTACAATTCTGTGTGATGTCACCGTAGTTGTTTAATGTATACATAGATAAATGTGTTAGGCAAGCACGTACCGACACAAATGATGTAATGGTTGGTGACCTAAATGTACGAGTTCTGGTATACTCAGTCTCATTAAGTGACAGTGCGGATATGCTACAAACTGCTTTGAGGAAGCTTGATACAGTCTGTATGAGCATGGACCTAAAGGTAAACGAGAACAAAACGAAAATTGTGGTATTCAATCGGGAAAGTGAAAATAAGAGTAGAGCATTTACTCTGCAAAATGAAATTGTGGAATAAGTGGACGAGTTGGTATATTTGGGTAGAATGTGTTACGGTTTAAATTTGAAATTACACAATTCTCTATATACATTTTAAATAAGCTAAAATAAAATAATAATAGATGGCATAATACTTATAATATTTACATTTATATTTTGAATTGGGTAAAGCAGGTAAGAATTGTATGTCACTTGCACTCTGTTCTCGGTACCATATGTATAACTTTACAACCGCCTTGGTGGATTTATTATCGAGTCAGCATCAATTTGAGTTTCCTTTAGTAATTAGAAAATTAGTATATTGTATTAGAATACTAAACTGATTTTGAAACTCTTAACAATTTTAATATTGCAAGTTTGTTACAATCGGCCGCCTAACAACTCAGGTAACAATTAGTTCTAACTATTCCATTACAAAAAAAAATGTATTTTGTTTCACCTTTTCTAATCAATGCATTAATAATTTTAGGCCGTTATGGCTTTGCCATATTACTTTTAAATATAATCGACCCACAAGTCGTAAGGTCAACCGAGGATTTAGAGTTTGAACTGTATACAGCCATCCAGGAAATCACTCATAGGAACGAAAAATAATTAAAGAGGTCAACAAGTCTTCATTTTAAGGTCAGATAAGCTTTATTAATTTAGGGATACAAACAGTTTTCCCCATTGTTTCTTTTGGACGTTTAAATAAAGTTAATAGTTCAATTGTGTTTAGAACAGTCGTGATTATAATTAGTCGTTAGTAAAATAAAAAATTAGACGATTACGCTCATTTAGATTATGTGGGTATAAACGAAAATTCAATTTTGTTATTTAATTTCTTATACGGAAAATCAGCAGTTATTTTATTGTAAGAGCAATCTACGTACCTAAATAGTTACTTGATTATTCGCAAGATTTACCAGAATAAAAAAAGGTGGTTAAAGGGGTAAGTGTTAAAACAAGTTATCTTGAATTTGTAAATCTACATTACGACTTATTTTCTTTTACATGTTTGAGAGCGCTCCCAAGCCATCCTACGACCTCTTAACGTGGGTCACACAATTTAACTGTATAATAATATATTATTTATCCACATTTTGGAAATCGTCATGTGTCGTAGATTTTCTTTATTATCACTTGTAATTAAACTCTTTCTTATTTTATATGGGTATTTTACTGCACAGTATTGAATTGCAATTTATGTTATGCATCTTATCTAAATTGGTATGTACCAATGGATTTTCTTTCATTTCGTTTATAATAATCAATGCTAATAGTATTAAGTAATATTCTGTACTCAGTCTGTAGAAGTACATTAAGTTGAATTTAGTTTCTTGTCAAATCGCAATTACTTTTGTATAGATACTAATACACTCTTATTAACAACGAAGTCTGTAGTTATTTTCGGTAATTGATGTGTTGTAAGGTGAGGAATTAGTACACCCTTATTTGGGTCAAGTAAGGAACAACGTTTAGTGGTTCAGGTATTAGTTTAGACCCTGGCGCCCTATTTATTTATATTTTGCTGTTTAGTAAGTACTACACAATCGAACCTACTACTCCAATTTTTTTTTTGCGACTGAGCAGCTGCACCACATTTTGGTTATCTTTCCAAACCTGTCACGTAAATACGTAAATAACAATTTAGTTAATACATATAGAGTAACAAATTATTTAGCGTAACAAATGTTTACTGCAGATGGTACAATAGAGGGCGAGATTGGACGTATGTTTAATGCTAGAAGGAAAGTGATTGGAAGTATGTGGACGATAATGAGAAATGAAAACATGAGCCTAGTTCCGAAAAGACCAATCTATAGTAACGTGTTTGTCCCGTCAGTATTGTATGGAAGTGAGACATGGATATGTCAAAAAAAGCAGGAAAGAAAAATAAATCCAGTGGGTATGAGATTCCTGAGAAGTACATCTGGTAAAAGTAGAAGTGATAAAATAAAGAATGAGTGTATAATACAGAAGTCTGGCGAGGAAAAGATGATGATGGATAGGTACAAAAGTAGTACACTACGTTGGTTTGGTCACATTGAGAGAAATTACAAAGCAAATATATGAGGGTGAGATTAGAGGAAAGGCCGAGCCTGGCAAGTCGCGTAAAACTTGGCTGAATGTAATAGAATGTATGATAAAAGAAAACAAGATAAGGAGTTTTAAAAATAAAAGGACATGTTAGAGACAATGTATAAATCTTGCAGAAGCTACGGAGGTATGCAGAGATAGGAAATCATGGAGGAAGATTGTGAATCAAAAATAAATAAGAGGCAAATATTGTTTTGCCTACCCAGCAAGGGAATGGCGTGAAGGTTATATTATGTTATGTTATGTTGCGTTGTGTTGTGTTGTTATATTATGGTACGCTTTGTTACATAATGTTACGTTATGTTATGTTATGTTACGTTATGTTATGTTAGGTTACGTTACATTACGAAACGTTACGTTACGTTGCGGAACATTACGTTACGTTACGTTATCTTACGTTTCGTTATGTTACGTTACGTTGCGTTGCGTTGCGTTGCGTTGCGTTGCGGTACGTTACATTACGTTACGTCACGTCACGTCACGTCACGTCGCGTCACGCCACGTCACGTCACGTTACGTCATGTTACGTTACGTTACGTCACGTCACGTTACGTTACGTTACGTTACTTTACGGTAAGTTATATTATGTAAAATGGATATCCAGCAGTCCAGATCTTTCACTGATCGAAACTTTGTGGCATATCATGAAGAAAAGGTTGTGTTCACATCCTGCAGCAACCGTACTGGAGTTGCACGCTCATCTTCAACAAATTTGGCTTGGTTTTGCTCCTACTGAATGTCAAACTTTAGTTGATACAATGTCAAAACGTACTGAGGAGGTAACAAACCGAAAAGGCGATGTTACGCTGTGGTAATTCTTTTCGTAAACTTTTCATTTAATGTTAATTTTAGTTATAATTTAACTTTTTTCCTCCCTTTGTCAGTTAAAGCATAGTTTAATTAGTTACATTTTAATAAATAATATTCACGGTATTATACAGTTGTATCAACGTTAAAATATTTTCTTTAATATGATATATTTCTTTAAAAAAATACTATTTAGTTACTTCAGTTACGAGGCTCGTAATATTTTATAGAATTATAAATTTAAAAACAAAACAAAATGAGCCTAATTGTGCAGATTTAGCAATTATCAGAATTATCAGAACTCGCTTCGCTATTTTTTTATCCAATAGGCCTCAACTAATTCTTTTTGTTTAATATTCGGTTTATTATAATTTAATTCAAAAGGCTATGTTTAGAATTAGTAAACGTTGAGAGATTTAGATTCTATTAAATTAGAAAAACCGTATTTCAGGGTAATATTAATTAGAATATTCCAAAATTCGATTATATCCGTCTTTTACATGTTAAAGGCTGCCTTACTTCAACAAATATTTGTCAAAGGCAGGAATTCTACATCAGAGTTAAAATATTGGTTTGTATTTACCCATCTAACATATAAATTACTCTATTACGACGAACATGTCAATAGATGCTTAAAACTTTATAGTGCACGCGTGGTAACTCTGAAACTAAAATTAACTTAGACAATTATCACTGAAGATGAACTGCGTTCATTAATTTGACATTTAATATAAATCTAAAACTAAATCAGTACGCTTTAGCACAAAACTATTTGTTTTAATGATGTTTTAGCAAGCAATAACGTGCAATTAGCACTGATGTTTTATGATCACAATTAAAAAATCATTAAAATTACCAATGGAGGAGACCTGCATTTACAAAGTGTTAAAGTATAAAGCAATTATTTTAACAAGCGTATTTGAATTTGAAATGCTGATTATTTCCGTAAATTCAGAAAAAGATTTTTTACGTTAATATGAATTGACGTCAGTAACGATGTGCAACTAATGTGTAAGTTATATTAAAAGACAATGAAATCTTCAATATCGTGATTTTTTACCTCTAGCATGAATATTTAAACGAGCAGTTTCATATTATACTGGTTTTAGCATTTCCTTATATTTGAACAATTTAAATATCCCACTTTGCAGCTATAGCGTATCATTAACTTATTTACAAGCACATATCCCAAGAAAAAGATTTTTCCAAAACCAATGGTGAGTAGGAAATTGAACATTATCAATACTTAATGTTGTGTAGAAGATTCTATCCTTGAGCAAAATTAAATCTTCATGTATTACCTTCGGGTAATTATGGACTTGAAGTTTTTTTTTGGATAATTAGCAATATTCTTAACGGTTCATTTTATAGATGGTTCGCGAATTTGGATTACAAAACATAAGTGAGGAAATCTAACATTCCTTTTATTGAATTGACTTTTTAATTTTATATAAGTGTGACTGAAAAGTCGTAGTGCACAATATAAAGCGACAATGTATTAAAATTTTGAGATAACAGTTTTTAAAATACTAAGTAACCAATTTTAGATAAACACACTTTTAGCTTTAAAAATGTGATAATAAGGTTTTGAATTTATTCAGAAACGTATTTGGTGGAATTTTTAAGTCATACTTATGAAAAATAATCCAATCCTAAAATTTGTTTAATTATTTGTCACGTATGAAACGGGCACTAAGCTTTTTAAAGAAAAAATCTTTAAGGCACCAGATGGATCGGTGGTCGTAACGTAAATTTTTGAGGCGTTATAAAATACGAGGTTCTAGAACGGATAAGACAATGAGAAATAAGCGAATTCAAGTTGCATCTACCCTCTGTAGCTATGTCTCTGCAACCTGCAACCGCAAAAGTGGATAATAGCTTAATAGGCCATGATCGTTTGATCATATTCATAAATCTTATTCGTACGGTAAGTTGGCTTATCTGAAATAATAAAAGTAATGAACTAAACAAAATTCTTCTTCTTCATTGTGCTCCGATCAATGATAGTTCTCACTTAAGGTATTCGTAAACGCTCAAATTTGGTCACTAATCCCTTTAATTATACTCTCCTTTTCTTTTTAAATGCCTGTACATTTACATACCAAATGAATACAACGTTTTGTAATATACGTCTATATTGGTAAATAAAGCAATAAGTACAAAAAGTATCATAACATAACACATAACGTAACCTTCGCGCTATTCCCTGGCGGACTAGGCAAAACAATCCCTGCCTCTCCGTGCTCTCCTATCTGTACATATCTACCTAGCTTCCGCAAGATTCATACATTGTCTATGACATGTCCTTTTGTTTTTCAAACTCCTTATCTTTCTTTATTTTATCATGCACTCGACTGCATTCAGCCAAGTTTTACGCGGCCTATCAGGTCCGGCGTTACCTTTAACCTCACCCACATATATTTGCGTCGTTAATCTTGCGTTGTTAATCCCTCTCAATGTGGACAGACCAACGTAGTGTACTACCTTTATACCTATCTATCATCGTCTTTCCTCGCCACACACGTGCATTATATACTCATTCTTTCCCTTCTCGTTTTACCACATGCGCTTCTCAGGAATCTCATACCCACGGCATTTTTTTTTCTTTCGTGCTTTTTTTCACATACCCATGCTCACTTCCATACAATACTGACGGGACAAACACGCCATTATAGATTGCTCGTTTCACAGCTAGGCTCATGCTCTCGTTTCCCATTTTGTACACATACTTCCAATCACCTTCCTTCCAGCATTGATCCTTCATCCAATCTCGCCATCCATTGTAAACATTCTACCCAGATATACCAACTCGTCCACTTGCTCTATAATTTCATCTTGCAGAGTAAATACTCTACTCTCCTTTTCACCTTGCCGATTGAACACCACAATCTTAGTTTTGTTCACGCCTTGTCGCACTCCTTGCTCGAAACTAAAGTATTCACTCACACATCGTCTCACCCTAACACATACTCGACTACCGTTATATACTGCCCGTATTCCGTTTATTAGACCTTTACTTGCGCCATATTTATTTAATATTTCCCACAGCTTCTCCCTGTTCACTCTGTCATATGTTTTCCCCAGATCTACAAACCCAAAGTGGAGCTTCTTTTTTACACTTAAACACCTTTTCGATCACGCTGGAGAGCAACCATCTGATCAACACATCGTCTCCCTGGCATGAAGCCACCCTGCATATCCTAAATCTTAGTTTGTGTTGTTTCTCGTATTCTATCAATCAGTACTCTTCCAAATACTTTACCAGGTACACAGAGCAAACTTATTCCTCTGTAGTTCTTGAGATTACTCTTGATCCCCTTACCACTATACAGTGGTACAATTATCGCGCTCTTTCAATCACTCTTTATTTGCATAAATTTCCACCAAATCGGTGGCATAAATTCCTAGGTAATGGTAATTCTGATTTACAACACTTTCATAATTGCATTATTGTTAATTTTAGCGCTAGTTAAAAAAACGACGGGGTCGCCAAGTACTTACCTTAACTAAAAAATGTTGTATCGTATCTATATGTTACAACGCAGCAATTTGTCTACAACTACTCCCTTTTAAATCAAATTGATAAAGATTAGATTCACAAATAATCTAGGCCTTATTCTGTTAAATATAACCAAATCAGCTCATCTAAATATAAATGCAATGAAGAACAAAATAGCATTCTAAGCTCAAAATATAAATTTTAAACTTAAAAATATCTACTTGCAATGTAAAACAATCCATCACCTTAGTTTATTTCACAACGAAACGTACTTCGGGATTACAGTATATACGGTTTACTAAGCACTGGTCACCGATAGACACAACAGTCTCTTAGAGGTTCTCACCCCAATAGTTTATGATAATTTTGAAACAATTTAACAGCAGGAAACAAGTTTTGCTGTCGCTGAAATTACTTTAACGGTCTAAGTTTCTTGTCGCGCTGCACTTTTAGACCACCACAAGACCATACTGTGTTCTTTATACGTAACCGACCCTTGTTCTGAACTTCGGACCGCAATAAACTGTTCCCTTTTACAATATTTAAATCCACTCACTGACTCTCCCTCTGATATCAGTGCCCTACAAAAGAATCCATTAGAAACTAGGTTAGCGTTTTGAATTTAAATAAAATAAATTTTCTGTAATGTACTCAAACGATGTAATTTTTATGTATTTCATGTTTGGTATGTGTGACAATATTGTCGACAATTCGGTGTCTCGCCAATTCATCGCGCGATAATTCATCGCGCGATAATTCATCGCGCGACATTTCATCGCCGACAATTCCTCGCGCGACATTTTATCGCACGAAATTTGATATTGATGTTTTATTGGGTAATAACCTAATTCGTTGGTGCAAATATATATCTTTATTAAAATTAATTTACAATTTATTTCTTTATTTACATTGAATATTATTACTCCTGTAATTATTTTGAGCAAAATTCTATCAGGCATGAAAATTAACCTGATTGACTAATAAAATTAATGACACTATATCACCATAGTCTAATTGGTTTTATTTTTAATTCTAGACAATCAATTAACCTGTCTTTCTAAAAGGAATATATATAGGTAATACTTTTATAAATTTCATTTCAAAGGTAATACTTTGTTGAAAATCGATGCAATTTCTCAACAATTCTACCTTTTGATAAATTTCAATAATTACCGATAAAAAATTAGCGATGTCCTTTAAAATTTGGTTATTTTTACTGAATATTGCATATTTTAGTGTATATTGTATACATTTTTAGTGCATATTGCATGTATATATTGTATCTTTTTTAAGTGCATATTTTCCAGTCTTTATAGTCAATATGAAATTTCGCGCGATGAAATGTCGCGCGATAAATTGTCCTAGCGATGAATTGTCTCGCGATGAACTGTCGGCGAAGAATTGTCGCGGGATGAATTGACATGGATTCCGACAATTCAACCTGAAATATCCTCAGTGCCCGAAAATGACTCGGAATAAGCTGCACCGTACCAAAGAAGTTATTGACGAAGCAGAAAAAAGATGAAAAAAGGATTAAACAGGCGTTTGTAGAGATTGGACTACGTCAAATTGACAATGCCATA
The DNA here is from genome assembly GCA_036346205.1 of Vesta saturnalis. Lineage (NCBI taxonomy): Eukaryota > Metazoa > Arthropoda > Insecta > Coleoptera > Lampyridae > Vesta > Vesta saturnalis. The sequence continues at coordinate 5,941,393 of JARFJB010000307.1, forward strand.
TTATCAGTCGAAAATAGACTTATAGGCTTATTAAATGTGTGGAGGTTTTTTGAAGATTAATGGGGCGCATTTTCAGCATTTATTACAAATTATTGATATTTCACTTTTTTATCATTTTGCTTGGTTTTTTGAGGCACAATTTATTTTCTTGTTTTGATTCATTGTTCATAAACTACTTAGAAATAACTGCGTTTTAGCAAAAAATTTTTGAATTCTGAACACGATGCCGTTGAGAAAATTGGAGCATTCCATTTGAAACAAACAAATTATGGGCGTTCAAAGTCATTGTCATATGTTCATGATTTTATCAAGATTTGCCGATAATTTCCAAAATTATAAATTATTTGTTAGTACCGAACATCTTAAATGCAGTATAGACTCGTAATTGGACGCAGTGACGCATCAATGGTTGGAAAAGCTTTTCTAGTGAAACGTTTTCTTTTGACGTTTGCGTATTTAAAAGGTTTACGCATTTTTTGGGGTTTTCTAAAACAAAACAGACGATTTTGTTGTTGATCAAAGTAAAAATGAAAGTTTAAGAAGAAAATGTGACTTACATTTTGTTATCGATACTTAGGGAAACCTTTTTACTAATTTGGAAGGAAACATTCGTTAGTGTCTTTGTAAATAAGGATAGTTTTGTATAGATAAATGTTATCCTTACTTTAAATTGGGCGAATTTCGTTACATCGAGTTGAAATTGCATAAGTTAAAGTTAACCGCCAGTTTGGCACCATTTCTGTTGATAAGTGTTTGGTTTCTAACAAAGAATTTGACTTTAAATGCATGGCAATAAAGGATAGTTTACTAACAAATTTCCATTTACCATATATCAAATTACTTAGATAAGGTTATGAGTAGAAGTTGGCTATGCTGATGATACAATTTCTCGACGATTTTCGAGTTGGACTTCGTGAATGCGCGTAGTTAGTAAATTTGGGTACCTTTTTCTTTAAATAAAATAAAGTTTTTCGTAATTTAAGAAAATTAAGAATTATCCAGAACTTGTATATTATTAAAGATAATTAGTAACACGCTGTAAATAAACCAGTTTTTGTATATAGTTAACTAGTATAAAGTAATGTAAAGTGAATTAACTTCGTATTAATATAATTGTTGGTGTACACACGCTCGTTTGAAACTTCATCAGAACGCGAGTTAAAAGAGAGGCCGATATTAGCAGTATTGTAAGGGGAGCTACGAACCTCTTGTCAATATCAACCCTATAGTGGAGGTTCTCCTGCAGGTCAATTCTGAATGTCTATGTAATAAAGGGGCATCTCCTTTTAAGGTAACATTTCTGTGTTTTTTGTGGTGGACGACGCATGCTAATAAATGTATAGTGTCATTGGTATTATTTTTGTTGTGTTTGTGCAAACGGTTGAATACGCTTGTTTTTGTTTAAGATTAACTTTTCTTTATTTTTACCGTTTAAATTTCAATATATACGTATCCATCCGTATTTTCATTATCTAAATTTATTTGAAGGTGTTTTATTATTCTTGTTTACACTGATGAATTTACATCGAAATTGTGTGATGACTACGTTTTGAGCACTCAATTTAATTATTTATTTGTAGAAAATAACCATTTACTCTTTTGGACATTTAAATCAGTTTTGTAGTAAATTTTAATAGAGGTCATCGTGAGATAGCTCGCCTCACCAGTAAGAGATAACCTAGGTGATAAGATCATAATATCTGTATTGACAATTCGATGGTTCTTATTTGTTTTTTTTTTAATGTTTGCACATTGTGTTCACACCGTGGTGAATTTTAACCACTCTAGGTATGTAACTTAGCGATTTTATATTTACCTGAACTTTATTACTGTTTTCTTTTTTGTCTTGTTATTGTTATATTATACCAAACATGGTTTGGTCTCTCTTTCTCTCATTACATTATATATATATATATATATATATATATATATATATATATATATATATATATATATATATATATATATATATATATATAGGTAATTGGACTTGTTTTTTAATGTGAACCTATTATTACGCAGCATGAATCATTGCATTATTTTTCTTTTGTGATTTGAGCATAATTTAGTACAGTCTGAGGAAGTTGATTTCAAGCAATTGTGTACAGAATTAAGCGTTTTTTTTTTGTTGAAGTGAAATTACCTTAAGTATTGGATTTCTGGAATAACGTAATGTAACTATAGTTCCTTGTTTTATTCACAACTTAGTTATTGATTTTGCGGCACGCAATTATTTAAACTAAGCGTGCAAATATTTTTGAAGCCTTTTAACTTGGCGAGATCTGTTGGTCCAAGTGCCGCCTGCGGAGGTTACGAATAGGTAACCGAGTGATTTGAGTATTTTGAGCGAGTAGTAAACTGACGTAATTAGGCATTTCAACCCCCATAGTGAGATTTCAAATACTCTGATATATTTGGACTCATATATGATAAACTATCCTGTTGAGCGTGAAATTTAGTACATCGAATCTACCCCTACCGGTAGCTAGTCGAGTGAAAGCCAAGTTTATTTGTTACTTTGTTTTACTGCCAGTTTATACCGTAACATTTTGTAGGTTGTGAAAGACCTTTTTAAAATTCAAACAAATCACAACGTAGCTTATTAGAACCGTTTGGTACCCTAAAATTTTTGAAGATATGGTTGCAAAATCTTGGTTGGGTGAGATTTTAGGTTAATTCATTCGTTCAGTGTCCACCACACTAAATTTTATTGTGTTCGCTTTTACGTAGCTCTTTATTTACGAAGTCTAAAGCAATAGGCAACGTACAGGTAGTAGTCCTATAGAAATTTTTTTTATGTAGTATTAAACTAAATAGAAGTCTTACAGAAAGCTTAGTTTCTTATTAGCTGTGAATAAGAATAAGACATTACGAAATAACCATTCAATATAAAAAAAACAGGACTATGTATTTAGAAAGATATGGTGGTGTTTATTCTTAGTGCATCATTGTGCTTTTTCAATATTTGTTAGTAACTTAACACATAATTTTTGTACCCGGTGGCCAACTAAGAACGACCGTCGGCTATATCTCAGGAATGGATTATAGCACAGGTTCGGGAAAAAAAATTTTATAACAAAATTGACCTCGAGAAACGCCTGGAAATTATTTTCAGAATTGTAGGTCCACCGCTAGAGGGCGTATTTGACAATTAAAATTTTAAAAAGCAATTTTTTTCAAAATTTACTCAATTAAGGGGCATATTAAATATTATAATCAGATTCCTCGACAAATTCTGCATATTTTTTATTTGACAAGTTTTAGTCTATCTCTTAAAATAAGGGATGGGGGAGAGTGGGAAGCTTGTTACGAAAAAAACGCCTTTAATTCAGGTTCTGCTTGACCGATTTTAATAAACTTGATGTTGTTTGAAAGAGCTTTTGTTATACAATAGAAAATTTGTGAACTTGAAGAAATATGATTAATAACATAAATGCTAGAGGGCGCTGTTTGATATTTTTTTAATATTGTGTTTTCTCTTTACAATTTTAAATGGAAGCATAAAAATTTAAGTAAGTCTTTAAAAAGTTGACTGAATTAGTAATAAAACAGTCAAAACTGCAAGTCGATATCATTTTCCTATCCTGAGATATAGTAAGAAACAGGTAAATGGCGAGAATTGTTCTTCCAACGTCTAGTAGGCTAGTTCGCGTTAACGGAAATTATTAAATTTAGCCTGGATGAAGATCTTACATTGGTCTGCAGTAATTTAAACTGTTATCATACTAATGTTGTGGTTGCCGCTAGATTACCTAAATGTAATGCTGTCGCTACTAACAATGAGAACAAATGATAAAATAATAATGTGATAAATCTAACAATTAAAACCTTAAATAAATAACTACGTAATTAGTGTCGCCCTAGATGTTCGAAATGTCGTCCATCATTTTCAATGTATGAAATCAATCGCTGACGGGTGGAGAGAACAGCAGTTTCAATTTCTGCCCTTGAAATACTTCGTATTGTCTGTCGTATTCTTTCAATCATGTCAGCTCTTGTTGTGGGTCTATCGGCATAAACGAGATCTTTTATTCACCCCCCACAAATAAAAATCTAAACAAGTTAGGTCTGGAGACCTTGGTGGCCAAATAAATAAACTTCCACGTCCTATCCACCTTTCAGGGTATGATTGGTCGAAGAAATTCCGAACATGTCTAGAATAATGTGCCGGGCACCCATCATGTTGCAAGAACATGTCACGACTAATGGCCAAGGGTACGTCTTCTACAAGAAGTGGCAATTCGTTGCTTAAAAAATCTAAATATCTTTCCCCATTAACAGTCTCATTAAAAAAAAGGCGCAATTATTTCTCCACCTAGAATCCCGCACCACACACATTTACGACCCTGATGTTGGACCTCCTGCATTCAGTGGGGATTCGTTTTAGACCAGTAGTGCATATTATATCGATTTACACTACCATCACTATGAAAAGTAGCCTCATCTGTCCACATAATTCGTGAAAGTATTTCAGGATCGTCGTGTATCATATTTGAGAGCCAGTTGCAAAAATTCAACCTGGTATCGAAATCTTGAGTATTCAAACTATGGTGTAGGACCATGTGATATGGGTGCAATCTAAAATAGTATATATTATAAAGTAATCAGATCAATAAGACACATTGAAGTCCTTCGTTGTTAGTAAACGAAAAAGGACTTTAAATGTATTAACTCTCGTAATGTTATTACGAATTTTTTTCGCTCGGCCTCTCATTATTTCTTATTATAGGCAGAACCTGAATTAAAGGCGTTTTTTCGTAACAAGGTTCCCACTCTCCCCCAGCCCCTTATTTGAAGAGATAGACTAAAACTTTGTCGAGGAATCTGATTATAATATTTAATATGCCCCTTAATTGAGTAAATTTAAAAAAAATTTGCTTTTTAAAATTTTAACTGTCAAATACGTCCTCTAGCGGTGAACCTACAATTCTGAAAATAATTTCCAGGCGTTTCTCGAGGCCACTTTTGTTATAAAAATTTTTTTCCCGAACCTGTGCTATAATCCATTCCTGAGATATAACCGACGGCCGTTCTTAGTTGGCCACCCGGTACATTCTAGACGAATTGCATTCATGTTTAGTTTCGGTTGTACGTTTGTGTTTTCAAATACAAAATGCTCGACAAGTTTTTAAGCGAACGTTGCCAGGAGCTTCTATTTAATGTGTACGAATAGTTCTGTTGAGAAAATGTTAGACCATTGCGTAATATTGAGACAATGCAAGGAAGAACAGCTGAAGCTTTAAAGATCAGTGCGACTGCATTACAGAATATCGCCAAGAGTAAAATTATCCAGACATATTTCAAATTATGCTTCATTTTAATATTATTTTTATTTTCTAACTAATTATAACATTGGATTTTTAAGCTTCGAATTTGAAATTCAAGATTATATATTTATTGAGAATTGCGTTCCTATTAATTTAAACCAATCACTGCATTTTTTTTTTTTGATAATACCATAGTAGGTCCTGTCAAATATCAGAAATTAAATACTACTAACACAATGTAAATCACAGCTTAATTGAATATACAAATTCTAATTTTTTGAAATGCAGTTTTCTCATTGACTACTATACGTGCGAAGGAAATTATTGTATAATTTCTCAAAAATGTGTAACACTTGTACTTGATAAATCTCAGAAAAGGTATTCGTAGGCGGATCGACTTTATCAAACACTGGACACTAAATTATCGAATAATTTCCTTGCACTTATAGTATTATACACCAAACTGATAACTTAGTGAGTGCAATATAAGTAAGGGTAAGCAATTGATAGGTAATAATGTACTTAATAATGTACTTGATAGAATTATAAACCATTTTATATGTGTTATAAATGTATTTGTATGGTTTTAAACATGAACGTAGCAGTTTGAGTGTCACTGATTGTTCCTAGTTCTTTTTTTTTTGTTGCCGATATAAATCTCTTTCTTAATTTATGGCCCGCAGTGACAAACACTGGATAACTACAACTTTATAGCTTAAACGCCATATGTTAGAACAACAAAGAAATATACTCTGTTGTGCAATGTAAATATAAGCACAACGCCCAAATTATCCAATAGTTTTCTTGCACTTACGGTATTATACATCAAAATGATAATTTAGTGAATGTAATGTAAATAAGGGTAAGCAGTTGGTAGGTCATAATGTACTTAGTAGAATTGTAAACTATATGTTATCAATGCATTCGTGTGGTTTTGAAAATAAGCGTAGCAGTTTTGATGTGACTGCTTAACCATTTTAAGTGGAATTAATTTCATTGCGCCCCAATATGTCGTACCTAGTACTATCTCTTTTGTTGCAGGTATAACTCAATTACAATGCCCGCAACGAAGAGTATCTTGATAATTCACTGCCCGCGGTGACAAAAACTGGATCATTACAACTTTCTAGCTTAAATGTCATGTGTTAGAACAAAGAGATACTCTGTTGTGCAATGTAAATATAAGCAATACGCCCAAATAGAAGACTACATCAAAATTGTACAGTATAAAATATACTGAATAAGCGAAAATAGTACAATTAAGCTTCAGCCAAAATACGGAAATAATTGATTGAGTCAGTATGTCTTAATTATTTTTATTCTCAGCTTAAGAAGATAAAATATCCAAACCGAAAACAATTCTGGAATTTGCACACAGACGATGAATAATAAGATAAACCTAAAATTACACACGCCTTAAGCGAAAGATTATCTAACAGTGATTAAGAAGCGGTATGCACGAGATAAGATTGTATAATAAAAACCCAATGATACGTAATGCCTAGGGCACAATCGCACTGCATGGACAATAACTTTTGGTAAAAAGAAAGCAATTAGGAAATCAATGGGTAGATAACGTTTCCTCAAAAAGAAAAAGAATTATGGACTAGCGAATAAAACACAAAGTCATAAAAAGCAAACTTTTGTTACAGAAGTATGTCATAACACAGATAGAGAAATCTAAATTAGCATAATATACACACAGCAGTTAAACGTTGTTCTTTAACCACTTGTAAAAATAACTACTAATATAATCAAATTCTTTTTAAACAGTGTTTTTGCACATTTGAGGTAGATTAGTTACACTTAATATACGTATATTTACATTGGTGTGAATCTAATCTCCTGACAGATTTCAATCAATGAAATTGATAAATGATATTAAAAATTCAGTATTTATAGAATCAATTAATATTATTACATAGTAAAATGATCTTAAATGAATATTATGAATGAATTCTTCTAACCCTAAATATAGTAGTTTCTGTTCAATCAAGTGCAAATTGGAATTTTGTTTGTATTCAGGTTTTAACGTTTTTGAAGTTATACGAAGCTTAATATGCGTAAACCTAGAATTCAGAGTTTAATTAAAGCTTGAATACTTTAAAAAAAAAAAGTGCGATAGTTATGCATGTGTTAATTAAATTATTTTGATTCAAAATGTTTCAAAACGTAACTTTTGCAATGCAACATTCGCCTCAAGTTCGTTTCCATACAGTATTGTGTTTCCATCCGTCCATATAACTAGGTATTACCATCATTAGCATATAGTTTTGATATGTGAAATATTTCAGTTTAAAAATTTAAATTAGTCGACTCGAAATACTTTCCTACCTTTAATAAGAAAACAGAGGCATAGTATTTAGGAACTGGAAAATAATACTTGAAAATACCTTTATAGGTTTATTAAATTTAAATTATAACCGACATTTGATTATGATTTGGGGATCAGCTTTTTAAACAACCCTTGACTGAATTAAATATTGTTCTGTCTACTATAGATTTTAACCTGAAACATGCTCTTTATCGTCTAAGCTCTTTAATCTCTTGTCTAACTACAAGTTTATATTGAAAGCATTGAAAGCATTAGATTTACTACTTAAGCCTAAACGTACTTAATCTGAATTTAGGTTATTTATTAATCCACTTTTATAAGTTTTTATGAATAGTCTATAAGCAATTAGACATAATATGGTAACGTCCGGCTTATATAAGTTGCGCCTTAGATACTGACCTTTAACATTCGTTTACAGGCAGCTGTGTGACAATCGTAAATGTGCTCCAGAACAAACTTACACACACATACACACGCACGCACGAGCACATAAACTCACGCACGCACGCTCGTACGCACGCACATACACACACACACACACAGACACATACTCACACACACAAATTGGCAGACACGCACGCACAACAACTCACACACTCACACAACCAACCACGCACACACACGCGCGCGCACGTACGCACGCACACAGGCACACACGCACACACCCACACACGCACACACGCACACACGCACACGCGCACACATACGCACACACACGCACACACACGCCCATACGCACACATGCACACACGCACACTTCCCACACACGCACACACGCACACAAACACACACCGGTACACACGCACAAACGCACGCACGCACACAGGAACACACGCACACACGAACACACGCAAACACGCACACATGCACACACGCACACACGCACACACGCACACACGCACACACGCACACACGCACACACACGCACACACGCACACACGCACACACGCACACCACACCACGCACCACACGCACACACCTCACGCACACACGCGCACACACGCACACGCACACACGCACACACGCACTCACGCACACACGCGCATACACACACACGCACACCGCACACGCACACGACACACACAGCACACAAGCATACATGCACACAACACACACGCCACACGCACACACGCACACACGCACAGCACCACACACGCACACACGCACACACGCACATACGCACACGCACACACACGCACACACGCACGTACACACCACATACGACACATGCACACACGCACACCACTCACACCACACACACACGCAGCAACACACGACACACGCACACACGACACACACGCACACATGCACACACGCACACAAACACACACACGCGACACGCACACACACAGCACACGCACGCACACCAGGAACACACGCCACACGCACACACGCAACACGCACACAGCACCACGCACACACGCACACGCACCACGCACACACAGCACACACGCACACACGCACACACGCACACACGCACACGCACACGCACACACGCACACAGCACACGCACACACGCACACACGCACACGACACACCACGCACACGCACACACGACGCACACGACACACACGCACACACGCACACACGCACACACGCACCACACACACGCAACACCACACACGCACACACCACACACACACACCACACACGCACACCACACACACCACACACACACACTACACCACACACGCGCACACACACACCGCACACACCACAGCACCACGCACACACCGCAACACACACCCACACGCACACACCACACACACACCACACACAAGCACACACACACACACACACCACACACACACACACACACACACACCACACACACACACACACACACACGCACAACGCACACACAACAACCACACACGCACACACACCAAACGACACAGACACACACGCACACCCACACACACCACACACCCACCACACGCAACACACACACACACACACGCACACAAACACACACCACACGCACACACACCACCACCACACGACACACCACACACAACACACGCAAACACGCACACAGCACACACCACCACCACACACCACCACCACACGCAACACGCACACACGCACACACGCACACACACCACACCACACACACGCACACCCACCCACACGCACACACGCAACACCACACACCACACACACACGCACACACGACACACACACGCACACACCACACGCACACAGCACACACGCACACAAGCACACACGCACACACCACACACGCACACACGCACACACGCACACACGCACACGCACCGCACACACGCACACACACACGTCACACACAAACGCACACGCACACAGGAACAACGCACCACAACAAAACACGCACACAGCAACACGCACACACACACACGCAACACCACACACCACACACGCACACGCACACACGCACACACACGACACGCACACACAACGACACACAGCACACACACACACGCACACAGCCACACCACACACGCACACACACACACACCACACACACGCACACACACGCACACACACACCACACGCAACACGCACACACGCACACCACAACACACACCGGACACACGCACAACGCACGCACACACAGGAACAACGCACACACGAACACACGCAACACGCACACACACACGCACACACGCAACACGCACACACGCACACACACGCACACACGCACACCACACACGACACACGCACACACGACACACACACACACGCACATCGCACACATACGCACACACACGCACGCACACACACGCACGCACACACCAATACGCACACATGCACACACGCACACCACACGACACACACGCACACACACACACACGCACCACACGCACACACGCACACACGCACACACGCACACAAACACACACCGGTACACACGCACACAACACGCACGCACACAGGAACAAACGCACACACGAACACACGCAAACACGCACACGCACACACGCACACAGCAACACGCACACACGCACACACACAAACACACACCGGTACACACCACAAACGCACCACCACACGAACAAACGCACACGAACACAAACACGCACACATGCACAACGCACACACGCACACAGCACACTATACACGCACAACGACACCACACCACACGCACACGCACACACCAGCACACACACGACAACACACAACCCCCCACCCCCCCACACACACCACACACACCCCCCCACCACCACACAACCACCACACCAACACAACACCAAACCAACACAAACCCACACCCCACCACAACAACCGAAACACAACCACCAACCCACCCCCACCACACACACGCACACACGACACGCACACACACGCACACACCACACGCACACACGCACACCACACAGCACACGACACACACGCACACACGCACACACACACGCACACACCACGACACCACACACGCACACGCACACACGCACAACGCACACAGCACACACGACACAACACACACACGCACACAGCACACAACGCACACGCACACGACAAACGCACACACGACACACACGCAAACACCACACACACACACGACACACGCACACACGCACACACGACACGCACACACGACACACCACCACACACGCACACGACACAGCACACACGCACACGCACAACGCACACACCACGACACACACGCACGCACACACACGACACAGCACACAGACACGCACACACGCACACGACACACACGCACAGCACACACACACACGCATACACGCACACGCACACACGCACAAACGACACACCACACACGCACAACGCACGCACGCACACAGGAACAACGCACACACGAACACACCACACGCACATGCACACACGCACACACACACGCACACACGACACGAACACGCACACAGCACACACGCACACGACACACGCACACGCACACACGCACACACACGCACACACACACGACACACACGCACACACGCACACACGCACACACGACACACACCACACGCACACACGCACACACGCACACACGCACACACCACACGCACACACGCACACACGCACACACGCACACACGCACACAGCACACACACACAGCACACGCACGCACACGACACACGCACACGCCACACACGCACACGCACACGCACACACACGCACACACGCACACACGACACACACACGCACACAGGCACACACGCACACACATACACGCTTGCATGCGCATACATACACATACGCACACACCCCTACACACTCACAGACATATACACGCGTACACACAAGCACATAAATACAAGCACACACCCACACACAAGCGCGCACAGACGCACGCTCGCACGCACGTACATACATACACACAAGCACACACAACTTGTAAAGATTAATTTGCCGCACCGTGTAAACGCAGTCTTGTGTTAATATGAGAAACGTATTTTGAACGTAAAGGAAATGAGGTTGCACGAAAAAAAAACTTATGTATGCACAATGTAAATTGGTGTAAATGATACGCCACTTCTAATAAAGAATTGTGTCATATAAAAGAGTATTTTCAAGTTGAAAGTAGAAAATTTGATTAAAATAGAATGTTTTGGTGAAACACCTGCTGAGACGACTATGGGAAAAGCCACCTGGTCTTTTGTTACTGTGTATTGGGGAGCTCGGGTAGAAAATGGTTGTAAACGTGTGAGCGAGTGAATTTATGGTATCTTGGTATTGCATTAATGTGCAGGAAGGAATATGTTTATATATTTTTGGTCGTATAAAAGTCGTAAACATTGCGCAAGATTAATGCATGTTCAAGGCTAAGTGGTGTTTGAATTTGTTGAATTTAGCGGAAAGAGAAATCGCCCACATGAGATATTGCCATAAAAAGGTTGTCATAAATAGTTGTAAGTAAGTTTGTAAAGAAATTCAAGAAATCTCGTCTGCGATGGGTTGATTGTGGTTTTGGAGCGAATATTTTGTGACGCTTGACAAAAGAGCTCGAATAAAGGGGAATCGCGGGTAGTTTTTAAATGACCTTTTTAACGCTCACTGCTGGTTTTTGTTTGTAAACATTTAGTGCTGCAGTACATATTAGTTGACTGCAAACATTCATCTTGGGAATGAAGTATTTAAACACGAATAAAAGGATTTATTGTGAATTGAAAGAAAACAAAAGTCTTTTCTTTTAAGAATTTTCAAAAGTGCTAAGGCATGTATAATAGTATAACAGCAAACATTAAGTTAAAAGCGTGTATTGAATCTTGCGATCTAACAAAGAAACTTAAAGAAACCCTTTAAGTAACAAAATGAAGGTATTGATTAAGCTAGATAGTAGTGGACATTATTGTCATCGATCGTAGTACCTGTGCAATCCTTAATAGTACGAAATGGATCAGATAAAAGCATTTAAGAATTTTAATATGCAAGTGGAGGTAAGTATAACGGCCAGATTATCTAGGTATTACGGCTGTTTTCTGTTTTCTTTTTGTAACAAGTGTGGGTGCCAATTAAAGGATTACTTGAAGCGAACCACCTCCTATGACCATTACTTTATAACGATCGAAATATTATCAAACTTAATTGTAAGGATAATTTTAGTTTTTTTTTTTTTTTGAGATGGTAATTTGAAAATCGTTAGAGGTATTATTGTTTATAGTTAATGTCACTCAAATATTAAGATAATCAAACTCTGTCCTTATGTAATTAGATTATAAGATATGGGAATTTTTAATTAATACTATTCGAGACAATGTCTGTAGCTTTCCTGCTTTGAAGATTGGTAATACAGATTCGTTATTTAACTAATTTCTTTTATTATTTTATTATAAGTTTTTGTTATGAACGGATAAGTTCAAAGGTAAATATTTAATTAAAAATTATTACTAATTTTATTAAATACATAAATAAAAAGTTTACCTCCAGTAGGGTGTGAACCTACGACCTGTACTTTCTAGTACCGCGTAACCAACTGCGCCATCAAGGTTTAAGCCCCAATCGATGTAAATTTTGTCTTTATGTATGTAGAACTGATGTAAATTCTAAATATAATGAGATTACTATCAAATTACTTATATAAATGGAATGTGAGCCTGCAATATCGCAAGGATTCACACATACCAAAGCAACTTGACTAATATTAAATTATTATAATTATTATAATTATAATAATTTAATGTTAGTCAAGTTGCTTTGGTATGTGTGAATCCTTGCGATATTGACTTGACTAATATTAAATTATTATAATTATAATAATTTAATGTTAGTCAAGTTGCTTTGGCATGGGTGAATCGTTGCGATATTGCAGGCTCACATTGCATTAATATAATTAATTTGATAGTAATCTCATTATATTTAGCATTTACATCAGTTCTACATACATAAAGACAAAATTTGCTTCGATTGGGGCTTGAACCTTGATGGCGCAGTTGGTTAGCGCAGTACTCTAGCAAAGTACAGGTCGTAGGTTCAAATCCTACTCGAGGTAAACTCTTTATTTATGTATTTAATAAAATTAATAATAATTTCTTTTATTATTTGTTTAAATTGTGATGTAATTTTGTTGCTGCCTTGTATGAAATTAATAATTAATTAATCTTTGAATATATTGGTTTAATGATTGATATGAAATTGTTCATTAAGTCAGATCGATTACAAAACTTAATTATTCAGAATTATTTTGCGGTGATTAGAGTACAGAACACTGATAACAAGATATTTTATTAGAAATTCCTGACTTCAATTATTACAATTATGCGACTATTGAAACAAAATTTTAGTACATGTTTAACCGAATTAACAATTCAATAGCAAAAAGGAAATAGAAAGTAAAAATAAAGAGGAGTATGACAACTTTAGTTTCGAATTAGGAAATTTTAAAGAAGCAGATTGTAGTTAAGACCCCTGCTACTGTTGGTTCTCTAGGGACTAATGACATGACCCATGTTAAGGCAGAGTTACCGATGGCTGACCCTTTGGTTAACGTAGCGCCTATTATGAGTGCAGGTAAAGGTGTTCCCGTGTGCAAATGGAACATGTCTTTCAGGTGACACTAAGTCTTTGTCGTTAAATGCATTTTTGGAAAGAATTGGCGAATTACAAGTTTCACGAATGTTAAAGGTAAGCAACTTTTTTGAGGAATGTCTTGATTTATTTAACGGAACAGCATCTATTTATGTTAGGTATATTCGAAAAGATGTTAGATCATGGAGTGAGTTGGTTGGTGAGTTTGCGGTTGCAATTCCAGCCAAGCGATTATGATGAAAGATTAATAGAGGAAATTAAGCGACGCACTCAGGCGTCTGATGAACCGTAGGGTTCTATATTGCAATTATGCGCACATTATTAATAATTGATTAATAAAATCTTACTCATTATAACATACAATTCACTATTACATTTTAATTGAAATGCCTCCATAAATGCCCTATTGAATACGCAACATAAAATTATTCAAAGAATATCCGTTTCAAATTTGTAATAAAACCCTATATTAAGGTAAAGTAATGAAAAGAAATACAATTGACAAATATAATATAGAACCGCATAAAATGTTGGTGGTTATACCGAATAAATAAAAGGAGGGAATGCCAGATAAACGTTTTAAGCACCGCACATCAACAAATTCAAAAAATCCTTATTAATTATGACATTAGGACTGTTTTCAAACCTACAAGAAATATTAAAGAACATTTAAGGTCACTTACGGACGTTTCAAACCTATTATCATCTTCCGGAATGCTTAAGTTACCTTGTTCATGTGGAAAAGTATAGCTACACAACGTAGCTTTGCTACAAGACGTAAAGAACACGAGAATTTGTAGATTAGATTAACCAGAGAAGTCTGCGGTAGCTGACCATGCCTTAAATAATTTAAATCATGACATTCATTTTATTAACATGGAAATGTTGTCAAGACAAACTCATTATTATGTTCGTTTACAACGTGAAGCTATTGAGATATACAAACATCCTAATAATTCCAATAGACAAGAAGAGAATATCCATTTAAATAGGTGTTAGCATCTTATAATTAAAAAAATGCATAATGGTACGTCTTAATTTTAATTTTAATTGTAGCTTTTAGTATGTCTAGGTTTTTTTGCTAGACCTTGACGTAAATGTTTTACGAATTATAATTATGTTAAATTACCTGCACTATAATTTAACATAAGTAGGTGAAATTAAAATTAAAATTAATAATTACATAAAACGTTTTTCATTGTTAAGTAACACTTGCACTTATTGACACAGCTATTTAGTTGTTGGATTTAACTGGATTATTTTAATTGATGTCATGTTTGTATTTGTAAATGCCTTTATCAATGTCAAATTAAAGTTTTTCACAACTTCACACTTACAGCATAACTTGATTAAATTTTGTTAAATTTGTTCTCAGGTTATGACATTTTTCACCATTAGTCTTCGACCGTTAGAGGGTGTTCTGATTTGTCATCTCCAAGGCAGTTTAAAGAATTTAATTTCTTAATGATCTAGTTACTCGTTACTAAAATTATATTTCATAGTTGGCTTTATACGTCTATCAAACTGTTATATTAATAGCAGGCTTATGTTTACGCTTTCACACAGTTTCACAAATTTGTTTCAACAGCTAACAATTTTGAAAGACACTGTTACCACTGACTAAGATAACTGTAGGTATTAGCGAAACGTTTAGATTGTGTAACTAAAATAAGTATTTTAATAGGTGGAATATTGATGAAAGTTTACATTTTTAAGGCTTATATATTTTCGTAATAAAAATTTTTAGAAGTGATACTATTCTAAATTTGAATTACATTAAAAAAAGCTTCCAGTATTTATAAAATCGAGAATTTTTCTAATATAGACAAAAGTTGCAGAATTCTCTGATTTTTAGGGATTAGGTATTGCTTTAGAAAAAAAATTCCTCAAATAAACTTATTTTCTGCAATAATGGTCTTTTTTCAATAAAGTTGCCGGACTTCTACAATGCAACTTTAGTTGTACGTAGATTTTAGTCAAAATCTGATAGAAAACATACCCCAAATATTCAATATAATTCAAATCGGTTACGTATTTTGTTACGTTGGCTTCAGAGACACAGATAGACATACACACACGCGTGCGCGCACAGAATCACACACACACACGCAGACGCATACACGCACGTATGCAGGCACGCATGCACGAACGCACACGCATACGCAACGCACAGGCCCACGCACACGCACACGCACACGCACACGCACACGCACACGCACACGCACACGCACACGCACACACGCACACGCACACGCACACGAACACGCACACGTACACGCACACGCACACGCACTCGCACACGCACACTCTCACGCACACGCACACGCACACGCACACGCACATGCACACGCACACGTACACGCACACGCACACGCGCACACACGCACACGCACACGCACACGCACACACTCACACGCACACGCACACGCACAGCACACGCACACGCACACGCACACGCACACGCACACGCACACGCACACGCACACGCACACGCACACGCACACACACACCCACACATACACACACGCACTCATGCAGGCACACACGCACGAACACACGAACGCTCGAACGCACAAACGCACGAACGCACGAACGCACGAACGCACACGCATACGCACATTCACACTCACACGCACTTGCACACGCACACGCACATGCACACACACATACTTACCGACAGGCTCACACACACACACGCACACGTAACCGCACACGCACATATACACGCATTGTATAGGCTTGGAGAGATGCTTTGTGCTCCAGGTAAAACAGATAATTTTTAATACAGTAGTAAAATTATCAGCTGAAAGATTAAAGAAATGTTATATATTAATATTAATTTTCGTTTAGTTTTTATTGTGGCCAAACTTATACTCGGACGCTATGGGGATGAATGAGAGTTGTGATGCGGATATTTGAAATCTCTGTTCTATTTTTGCAATAAAGTATTGATTGATCTTTGTAGTAAGAATGATTACTCAAGATGGGATTATACAGTAAGGAATAAGGACATACTCCCAGCTAGAAGAAGTAACGGAGGTTCCATAAAAAGTTCAATAACGTAGAACTACAAACAAAGAGATTAGATTAAAAAAATGAAAAAGTTAGTAACTTACAAATTATTTTTTATAATAATAAAGTAAATCAAACAGTAGAACTTGTGGGTAAAAATATTGAAACAGTGAAACTTAATAAGTAACTGAAACCATAATTAAATGTAAAATAAAAATAAAAATAAAATGTGTTGAAAAAAGTAAGGTTAGAGTTACCAGTGGCTGTTTTATTCCCATTTACGGGAGAAAATTAACAAAACAAAGGTTTAGTAAACATTTTTATACAAAATTGAAAAATACGACATTATTAAAGTAGATATTCAAACGTGCAAAGTACACCTGTTGATAACAAGTTCAAGACTGAAGTTAGCCACAAGCTGTACAGGAAGAGTGAAAGTAGCAAAATAACAGACATCAATTTAGCTGAGGTTCCTTTGTATGTTTTCTGTTGTTTGGCCTCACGCTTTTGCGTTTTAATTCTCTTGCATGACTTTCAGTCTCTATTTATGTTATAAACGTTTCACATTTTTACAGCCTTACAATAATTTTTAGGCTTATCTTTCTGAACCACCTCTTCTCGGTGTGTTCGTTCACTTCCATCGTTGGAATCTTAGGCTTTTAACATTATTTGCACCTTCCTCAAGGGTGTCGTAAATTTGACCGTGGTTATAATTTTATAATTTAAACTCTGTAAGTGTGCTAATCATTAACTTAATTTTGTTTAATTTCAGACCCTATTACTCTGTCGGGAATGACTGTATCTTCTTATGGGTCGACCATCTTCTGTCAGCTACCAAAACAGCTGCTCATAGAATAGATTTGTTGTACAGACCTAAGCAATACTTTACCTCCAGATAACTCTTTCTGTTGTATAAAGCTCAAATTCGACTTCATCTAGAATATAATATATAATTCTCACCTCTGCGTTGGTGCTTCCCAATACGCTCTCGATATCGTAGATCGTATTCAAAAGAGAGGGATTGGGCTTATAAATAACCCGTCCTTAACTTCTGACAGTCTTTTGAGCGTAGAAGAATCGTTTCAGTTCTTTCTTAGTATTATCGGTATTACAATGGCTATTGCACTGTTCAATTACGTTATTTGATACCATCTCTGGCTACCTTTGCTAGGAATACTCGGTTGTCTCATTCACATAATCAGTATGCAGATCCCCATTTGTCGTTCCAAACGGGCGCAATCCACATTCTTCTACACGGCTTCTAAACTCTGGAATGCTCTCCCTAGTTCCTGTTTTTCTCTTAGTGAAAAAAATTAAGGTGTTCATAGGCATCTCTTTGTAATTCAATGTCCCTCTATGCATCCTCCTAAGTGTTCCTGAGTGCTTTAGCACTATACGCCAAATTTATCCTGTTTAGGTCTACAATTATTAAAAAAAAGAATTAGGTTTTACGATGATAGTAACATCGAAAATAATCACGATTAGGTAACGAGATAAGTAAATAAAATAACGTGGGAAGGTTGTGAGTAACTCCTGATAGAGTACTCCGTTAAGATAAAGTTGAGGTAAACTGTTAAATTGTTTATGTATTGTAATGGTTTCTAAAAAATCCAATTTTTACTTTTATTACAAATGTGTAAGATTTCAGGTTTATTAAGGTTGTAATTATGTCATGTAGAAAGAATGCTTTGTACAAAGGTATATTTTTAAGAAAATAGGTTAATCCTTTGGATGCAGGAAATATGCTGACTGAAACGGTTTTCAAAAATGTGGCTGGCATGACCAATGTAGTTACATTCGTTAATGTTAACAATAACATGACCTGCGGTTATGAGTTTTCTGTAAATAATGATATCTAAACTATGTTTTTTAGTACTGTTCCTAGCGAAGATGGCCTGCAAAGTTATTAAGGAGTGTATTTCGGAGGCACTCCTACCATGGTAATGGAAGTTGAACAAGGAAAGAACCGAAACTATTCTTCTATGATCCAGAGACTGTAGGTCAGAAGTCAGAGACGGGTAATTTATAAGCCTTGTAGCTCTGTTTTGGATGCTGTTTACCATATCAAGGGCGTATTCGGGAGTACTGACTCAGAGGTGGGAATTGTATTCCAGATGAGGTTGAATTTGAACCTTATACAGTAAAAGGAATTGTTGCGATGTGAAGTACTGTTTAAATCTGTATAGAAAGCTCAGTTTACGAGCAACTGTTTTGCTAGCTGACAAAAGGTGGTCAAACCATGAAAAGTTCGATGATACGGACATCGCTAACATAGAAATAGGGTTTGAAAACTTGAGATCTAAGCCATTCATATTTACGTATTTGTAAACCGTTTTAATAATACGTTCTGATATGACTGAAGTTCCACCTGGAAGATCTTGAACTTTCAACATCTTATTAGTATAGGACAGATCTTTATGCTCCCGTTATATGAACAATCAGTATACATTGTTACAAAATATATTGTTGTAAGATCATTTTGTTTGGAGCTTAATAATTCTTTTTGTACTATGTCACACAAAATACTTTCAGATTTGGTTCTAGCACATAAAAATTTTTGTTGGAAGCTTACTAGTGCAATCCATAAAACGACAGGACTGATTGTGGATCACGTGATATGTGTTCTTACGAAAAGAAGACGACACTTTGCTACTTCTAGTGGCGATATGTGTTGAACAATATCCGCCTTTCCACCATGTGTAATTCAAAATTGTGCACGTTTTAAGCATTCTACATCACTCTGTCAGGTTGTCTTTTAATAAATGAATATACACTTTTCAAATCTTTCTTTTTGGTATTTTTTAATTTTTACCGTCCTGGATACACACTACACTATAACGATTATTTATTTAACACTAACTAACTGTTTCACGGACCTTTCTAATGTGTTATTCCAAAGTTGGGTGACATATGAAAGAAGATCACCTGTTCAACGACTCTGTCTGAACCCATACTGGTGGTCGTTTAGGAGCTTATTGGACTCGAGAAACGAAAGTAGTTGGTGGCTTTTTTCGTGACTTTCGATAGAATAGAAGTGACAGATATTGGTCGATAGTTTGAGGGATAGGTTTTATTGCCCTTTTAGTAATAGGTTGGACATTTGCCAAATTCCACTATGAGAACTCTTCAGATAACATGCAGATCAACAGGAGTTTAGGCAATACAGGTACTAGCTCGGGGTAACATTTTTTAAAGATGATAGATGTAATACCGTCAGGGCTAGTCGCCTTATTTCGGTCTAGTTAATTGATAATTGATTCTACGAGCTTGTATCGAAAGTGGATTGGTTTCATTGCGTATCGGGTAGATTTGGTCGGTCGAAGGCACAATCATTCAGACATGAATTTGATGCAACGTAATCGACAAAGAGGTTGGATTTCTCAGCAGGTTCAGCTACTACAGCTCGGTCGCGAGACGTAATGGGAGGAAAGAGAGATGTATTAAATCTTTACTGGCGGATTTAGCCAATGACCAAAATTTACAACTGCCCAAAGGACATGAGACTAATTCTTTACGTTTACGTTCTTCAAACATCTTTTTGGCCTTGGCGGTGATGCTTTTGCAACTATTCCTTGCGGCAAAATAGTCGGCGTGATTTTTAACAGATCAAAGAAGCCCGATTAAACCAGGGTTGGGAACGGAAATGACCTACACGATTATGTTTTTTGGGTATCTATAACTCCTTACCCGTCAAGATAAATTCAGTTATTGAAAGAGCAATGTTTGATGAGGAGGACCTTTTTAAAGCAATACTCACGCTAGAGGAAGATTGCAAAAAATCTTATAGTTCGCACCAGTTAACCGATTTAAAACAACACATGGTTCTATCTGTTTTTCGAGTAACAGTGGGATTTGGTACATATACATATGTAAGTATATATACGCAATCGACTTTTTTTGACAATACCCAAATCAACTTACTACATCATTTAGCAACGTTTGACAGTTTCACCATGATCGGCCATGATGTATGTATAGGTAATTCTACGAAAAAACCGATGCACGTTACAACAAATTATTCATGCTACTATTTTATATGTCCCCATAATACAAAAAGAGATAGGAACAATCTAGAACATTGGGACCAATTATATAAATTAATGACGTGCAACTGAACTTACATGTGAGAGTGTGTGTGTGCGTGTGTGTGTGTGTGTGTGTGTGTGTGTGTGTGTGTGTGTGTGTGTGTGTGTGTGTGTGTGTGTGTGTGTGTGTGTGATATGTGTTTGGTGGGTGAGAGTGGGTGCGTGCGTGCATGCGTGCGCGCGTGTGTGCGTGTGTGTGGGTATACGGGTACCTGTGCGCGTGCGTGTGGGTGGGAGTGTGTGTGTGTGTGTGTGTGTAACTTCAGAACTACAATACATACGTATTTGAAAAATTTTATTTAAGCTTCATTTCGTTTCTGCTAGTGTTAATTAGATTTTTAGAAGAAACCCAGGGTGGAGAGGGGAGGTCAATTTTTATAAATATTCCGGAAACTGCATTCGGAGCTGAATATTTTATAGATACATATAAAAATAACAAGATATAAATTTTAAGTATATCGATTTATTATATTCCATAAAATTTTTTGTACGACGTGTATTCTAGCAACAAAAAATCCTAAGGTAGAATTTAAGTTCAATATCTAAATAACGCTTAATTTTATAAGAAAATGTGAATGCACATTTATTAATGATAATTTAGTTTCAATTTTTTATAAATTATTTTAATACGAAGCCAATACGCATTAAAACTTAATTAAATAAGGTTAAAATTACTTAAACTGTATTATCGATGTCTTTATAGACTTTGAAATTTCTTTTTAAGCCAGTATCTAGGTGTCCATTAACCTCTATCTGGCATGAAATTTTAAACGTCCATCTGATATAGACTTTTTTTGTTTTCACAATGCTGCCTACTTTCGTTATAAACGTATTCAAAAATAGGTTCCAAAACTATCGTAAAGAATTATTTTTAAAATTATTTCATTTCTTTCAGTGTGCACTTTGTATATTAGACACCAGGTATTTTACTTATTTACGTCAAAAGAATAAGATAATTAAGTCATCAATTCGCGTGTTGTTTCTGTTGTTTCTGATTACGATAACAAATTCAACAAGCGAATTTAAAAGTGTCTACAATAACAACATAGTGATTTAGCAGACATTATGACAATATTTTCACTGAAACTCCGTAGATTTTCATAACCCAACCTAATCAAACACAAATAATAAATAAGCTCCAAAGTTAAAGAAATCCTTAAAGTACTTTTTGTAAATATCTGAAAAAGTATCAACTTTTAGCATAAGCTTCTTTTTACAAAAGTTTATTGTATCAAATTTAAACTCAATATAAGAAATACTATTATTTTGAGTTCTTGTTTTCTTTTATTAACAGAGATGAAAGTTGAGTAAAAAAATTGACAAATGTGATACCGCAAACAGTTTCGATATGATATGTACATAATTCTTACATGAATTACGTGTAAGTAAAAACAGAGCAAGGTACCCTTGCATTCAAAAGTTTCGCGTACACGCATTTTTCGTTGTATTAAATCAGGGTTGTAATTAATCAACTCTGGCATTTAAAATTTTGGAAAGTCAAAATGCCTCGACTGACAGAGTCCAGAGACCATAAAAACGGTTGCTCCTTATTATGGGCTAGATAACAGCACTGTTCTACGAGTAAAGAAGAGATGGGAACAAGAAGGGTCCGTGACTAGAAGACCGTATACGCAAAGACCCAAAATTTCAAACGCGTAGCAGGACGGAGCCCTTTTGAATAATTTAAGAGAAAACGCTTTCAATACGCCCAGACTAGCGGTTTTTGAGACCAACTTTCCAGGATCGTGGGTGACATCGTGCCGTCGTGTGAAAATTTCAGAAATAAAAAATTTAGTAAGTGCAAAGAAAATTATACTCACAGAGGAACAAAAGCAGGGCCGGGTACTATTTTGTTTGAATAACATACATCGACCTCTAGATTTTTGGAATACTATAATATTTTCTGACGAAAAAGTCTTCAAATCGTGCAATGACGGTCGTATACAGGTGTATGGATCGGTAAATTCAAGATTTTCTAAACGATATGTGATACCCCGAAACAGATCTGGACAATTCTCTGTCAACGTTTCGGCTTGGATAAGTTTTCTCGGCCCACGGGTTGCATATCAAATTGATGGTCAGTTTAATGCAGTAGCTTACCGTGATATTTTGTAAAATTTTATGCTTCCTTCTGTGGAACAATTATATCACAATGATTTCATATTTGAAGGGTTATTGCCCCATCCACACCGCTCGAATAATAACACAGCGGTATCAAGACAACAATATTGAAATATTACCTTAGCCGTCCTTTAGTCCTAATTTAAACCCTATATAAAATGTTTAGGAATTAATTGTCAGGAAAATTTATAAAAGGGACTTTAAACCAGTAAATGCTGAAGAATTGTGGGAAGCTATTGAAAATACCCTGGAAGAGTTGAGCGATGATCAAAATGATTGGCGAAACCTTATAGCCCTATAAGCCGTATGCGATGTTAGAGCCATGACAAAATATTAGCACTTTTTTAATATATTTGTATATATGTTTATGTTCGTTTTAATTAAATTTCTTTTGCTTTCTTTCTCTTTACCAGATTAATTCTTTGAGTTGAGCTTGCATGAGAGATTTCAATAAGTTGCAGTAACAATAGGTCTCCTATAATAATCATTAATTTCTGCAAATTTATTTGTAAAAGTCATTGGTTTTTATCTATAATTGTTATGTAAGCCAGTATAATTTGTGTCCTGAGGGACAGATCATAATTTTTGTTAATTGGGTCAATATCGTCTTTAACCTAATCTCATAATTACCCATCCACAAAGCTAAAACTTGAAAAAGCGTTGTTACTTGATTTTGAAAGTGTAAGCGAAGCTTTTGAAAGGAAGTGTACATTTAATGTAAGACGAAATATAAGTACGTTTAGAAATTGTCGTTGCTCCGTTGCTTATTGAGTACCTTATATACTCTTCTTGTTAGTAATAATGTAATACAAGTATAAGAAAGTTATAGATTAAATAAAAATTTGCGGTTGTGTACTGACCACATCAGATTTGTTTTAAATTGTAATTTCGAACATTTTTATGAATAATTACTGTTTAATAATAGCAAACTAATTTCTGAATTTTCTGAAAACTTATGTATTGGTTCACATCCTATTTAGCACACTTATTATTAGGTAGTACAAGGCTTGCTTTTACAATAACCATTTCGTTTGATCAATAAAATAGATAATTAAAAGTGCAAGGTTTTTTTGTTTAGTTAAGATCAAAGGATGCTTCTTTGTTCAATTCGCCTAAAGAGTTTCACTTCAACTTATGTATAACTTTTGGGCATTTAAAAATACTATCGTATAAATATTTATACCTGCAATGTATAAATTAATACAGCAGACGCTAGATTAATTCTTTGTAAAGTTGAAGTTAAAAATTTAGCTATTCATTTAAGAAACTTTTTTTGTTTTTTTTTTGACAATCAGTGTCATGTGCCCCTAAAATCTTCGAACTTTAGGTTTTTCAGTACTGCACGCCTTCAGAAAGGTATAGTGTATAGTTAAAAAATTGAACTTTTCAAGTGTAAATTCCTGAAAGCTTTAAGGTAATTACTTTTCTTTTGTTTAATGGAGGATGTTTGGGGTGTTCTTATTGCTAATTAAAATTTGCAGTCCCGATCCTGTAAATGATACAGACCTGCTTTTAATTTTGATTTGTTGCCTGCAATTAATAAAAACCTTATGTAAAAATTACGTTTCGTTTTCGCATGTGAATATTCTTACTTTAGTGAAAAAAATTTTGGTAAATTTTGTTAAATGGATTTGAAATTGCATCATGTAAAATTGTATTAAGTATAAAATTATTACGTTGTGTGGTATATCTTTTGCGAACTTAAATTGTAGCCGACAATCTATCGCCTTTCCTTTCGATAAATATTTTAGTCTATAGACAAAGAGTTAGATTTCTAAATACGAGGTTTTAAAGCTCATTATCGTAGGATTGACCTGTTACCAACAGATTATATTTCAGTGATAACTCTGAGGTACCTTTGGGAATGCAATTTGCACTGATGATGCAATTCTTTTCCGATTTAGTGGCGAGGGGCTATCGTTTTTCGCGCGTATGTTAATTTAAGGTAACGAAGCTATGTAATTGGCTAATTAAGATATAAGGGGATTAAAATTCTATGTGGCGAATTCTGACAGTTTTATTAGAGAGGTAGTGATGTAGACTCCCGTTATCGCAGATCCAACCGCGTACTCGAAATGTGTGTTGGAGGCGGGTGGAACATTCTTACGTCTGTACCATGGTAAAAGAGTGTCCGTTGCGGAAGATTCCCTATTAACGTTTCAAGGGGGATATTGATTAGACCCACCTATCTCCGTAAAATAGCATATAGTATTGGACCGTTGTCAGTGATTGACAGTTTCGAATTCAAAGAATGTTGTTTACGTGTTTACTGCTATACGAATCATTTCTTTTGGACAAATATCACCTTTCTGGCGGGTTATTTGTAAAGAGGTTCCGATTATAATATGTATGTTTTGAGTATATAGCTGGTCATGATAAAGAACAAATTTACTGTATATAGTGACTCTTTAATAAGTTTTAAGTAAATAAAGTTATTTTTGTGTATATATTATCGGGATCGTAGCGAATGGTCTTTGGTTTAAAATGGTCCGCTAGTATAGTTTGGATAAAGATAATTTTAAAGGAGTTATTGGTTACATTTGTTGGTGACGTTCATAAAATGTTTATTTGTGCTTATTTAGACGAATGAATAAGCCTTTGTTGAAGTTTACCTAAGTAACGTCTAGATTTAAAATTTGTGCAAAAAGCGTATCCATTCGTAATTGACTTTTTCATATTATCGTTCGTAAATTTATATGTTCAACGAGGTTATTACTGTGCTGTTTTATTTTTGGGATAATTTAAAGGATTAAGATATATAAAGTAAGTAAATTAGGGTTATCTGGGCTTACTCAATTTACATCACTTTATTAGAAATTTTACGATACAAAATTACGTTCAATGAGTCTAGGATAAAACACCAATTGTTTTGCCTTAATTCTCACTAAATTTCAATATATGTATAGAGTCTATTAAGTGTGTTATTTTTTTTTTTGAGTGTACACATTTGTAACGTTAATCTCGCACAACGTTCGCATTACGACGTTTATTCAAAATTTAAGAGTTTGGATGTTCTGAGTTGCATGCAGTTATTGAGTGACTTACTGGTTTTATCGAAATTGTAGATTTATTATATAACTTTACGATGACCACTTTTTTGTTGCTTTATTATTTAATTCAAGCCTTAGCGTAATGGTATGAGAGATAATTAGTCATTTTGTTCTAGTTGATATAATTTTAGTTGGAGATAAGTTTTAATAGACATACCGTAGCGTAATAACAAAGTGAATGGGTCGTTGACCGAACAACATTTGCATTCCAGTGCAAATTTGTATAGGAATCAACATACCGATTGTAGATACCGTAGTGCCTGAGTTTGCCAAACAGGTAAGCGAATTTGTTTTATCTCTTATGGCGTAGCTGTGTATTTTCGAATATAGGAATTACATGCCACATCGACATTTAGTAAATTTTAGGATTTTATGAATTTTCGGTCATGTTTAACTTTGTTGTGACGTATTTTGCGTTTTAAATTGAATAATTAATTATCATATTGAACCGTTTTTTTGGATATTTGCGACAGTAATTTTGTGAAGTTTAATTCTATTTTGCAGTTTTTATAGGAAGCTTAAGACCATTGAAGTTTAAGTAAACTTTGCGTAAATATTTTTGAAGTAGAATTTTAGTAAAGGTGAGAATTTTATTTTGAGTGAACATTATGATTTCCTGTTAGGCCATTATTAGATCTACTTCATGACGTTTTTCCCACTGTAAATGTATCTAACAGGTGGCGCATTTTTAACATTTCTTCTAATTTTGACGCTTTTGGCGTTGTGGCGAGTGCCCTTTTGCAGCATTAAGTAAGAACCCCATCCACACCACTGAGATATGCCGTTCCGCACATTGCCTTTACGGGCTGATGCTCTAATGAGTGTTTGGCCTGTAACATCACTTAGAGTTATTGTTTTCAAAAGAGCGTCGTTTCTATACTGTAATTATATTTTAATGCATATATTTGCCTATACAGGATGTTTCGCGACTAATTGTACAAACGTATAACATAAATAGAGTTTAATAGTTCAATAACGAATCCAAAGCTGTTAAAAGCCTACTGATTTTCCACAGGGTGTCCCACCACGAACAGCATCGATCAATTATGGAAAAAGTATAAATAGGAAAAATCTGAAAATATGGCTACTTACTAACGTCGATGTGGGACATCCATCTAAAATATTCTCAAGATTACAGCACTTCTGGTTATACCGGAAGTGGATATTAGCTTGCTTATTTTAAAAGGGACATCCTGTACATTGTTGCATTTTTGAATTCTACATCCAATTCTAAGCATACCTTATGTTTAATGTCATATACCTAACTCTAGCCGTTTTTGAGATATTCCACGTTTTCAATGAAAAATGATAGTTGCATCGCCTAACAAAGTCGCCTATACTGTCGAAACGACAAATTTTTTTGCAGTGAAACTCTGAACTATTATAAACAAAGGACTGTTTTAGTTCCCTAACAACGCGCAGTGACGTATTTGTATACAGGATGATTGAAAAACAATAATGAATTTGGCACTAAAAAAAAAAATAACTTTGATTTTAAATTTTAATGCCTAGACCTAAATCTAACCCCTTTTCAATTTGTTAGAGAAAAATCGCTTTCACTGGCCCATATTCGGTTGTGTTGTTGAAGTTTTTATTTTTAATTTTAGCTGGTAATGCTGCTCGTTATCCAGAAAAAAAGAGGCCGTGAAATAAGTTCTTGAAAATTTTAAAAATACCGGTTTAGTTAAAAGAAAAAAAAACTAAACCGATTCCTAACAATAAATGAACTTAATAAAAACTAGAAATTAAAAAAAAATCCGTTCATTAAATGTTCGCAATTGCGCCCTTCAACTTCGTGACACTTTTCGCACCTTCGGATCAGTTGCTCGTGGCTTACCACTCTTATTGTATTTGGGCTCAAAGAGCGAAATGCATTTTGTACTCTCTCCATACAGTTTTCCTTCTTTGTTAAAGGAGTGTTAATGGCACCACACACAAAAAAATGCAAAACTGACAGGTTTGGTGAACGCGGTGGCCATTGAAAGAATCCATTATTAGCTATCCAATGGTCCTCAAATGTATGCTGTAGGAAAGTGTTCACAATATGGCCATTGTGAGGCGATGCACCATCATGTTTTCAACTCTTGTAGTATTGCTAAATATCGTTCACCTGTAGGAACATAGGACATATTCATTTCTGAATATTTACATTTTGATAGAACCTACCGTTCAAGTTTTCGTCATAGAAACGTATCATAACAATTTGATCGTTACAGCGCAATAAACATTAGAACTCCAGTTTTTTTGGAAGTTTAGTTCCCTAAGAGCATGCGGGTTTGCGTCACTCCAATAGTGCGAATTATGTCGATTAAGCATACCATTTTTAGTGAATTTCGCTTCATTGCTCCATGTTATTCAAAAATCGTTCGTTTCCGTAGTGATTAAGAAGTATAAATTCACTAAAAAGTACTCTTCTCGGAAAATCATCTTCTTTTAGTTGCACTAGGGAAAATGCGAAAGGATGAAACTTGTGCTTCTTCTATTAATTAAGTCCCATTAATTAAACTTTTTGATACTCCTGAGTCTATCGAAACCTGTCTTATTTACATCAGTGGATTTGCAACAAATCAATCCAAAATTGCAATTTCCTCATTTTCATTGTTAAGAATAGGTTTAGATTTAACAATTTTTCTTTAACGGAACCGGTATTTGTAAAATTTTAAAAAATTTGCTTCACGGCTTTCGGTGATAGATTCCTTTTTTCTGGATAACGATCAGCAAACGTCACACATATTCTATTCACTACTTTATCACATTCTCCGCAATGTTCGTTTGAATATCCTAGTCGTGACGGCATTATTTTCCGTTGTCAAAACTAATATCATTGGCATATCTCCATAGTTTCCATGATAACTGGTTGGCAAAAGCATTACCAGCTAAGATTAAAAATAAAAAATTCAACAACGCAACCGAATAAGTGCAATTTCTCAAATCAAATGAAAAGGGTTAGATTTAGGTATAGGAATTGGAATTGAAAATCATAGTTATTTCTGGTGCTAAACACAAATCCGATGCAAAAAGTAAGGATTCCAATTAAAAAAAATTGACTTTTTCTAAAAATATAAATAATTTACCGTTTAGACAGTATAGGCAATATACTTTTTCTATAATCGATCGATGCCGTTCGTCGTGGGACACCCTGTATATACACGGTGATCTAGCGAAATATCCTATTTAAGCTTGGATTATGATGAGCTTTGACCTGTAGCCTGTAAAAAATCATCTTATATATTTCGGTGAATCAAGATCGAGTTTCTAATTCTAATTCAGGGAGTTCCTCATACACATGTAGCGGCATGGTCATTGCGTATATGCACACCATGTGCGGGTGCTTAGGCGAATGCTGGGGTAGTATTTTTCCCCTCAGAACCCTAACTCCGTTCCTTCCGATCCTATCCTGACCACACCCATCTTTAATCCCACCATGCATACATGTAATGTATGTATGTATTCTGGGAATACTGAAGGAGCTTGGAAAGCTCGAGCAGCCCGAGTCCCCCCTCCCCCTTGGCGAGGGAATGAAATAGGTGGCCTTTTTCTTTTCCTTTCTAATTAATCCAAAAATGCAATCAAATTGAAAGGTCTGTATTTGACTAAAATCTAAAGCAATGTTTGTTTTTATTACAACAAATTATGGTCAAAGCATTGATAATGAATAAGTAGCTTTATTCATAACGCCTTAAAAATAAATTAGTGTATAATAAATCAGGAAGGGCAAATCTACAAAATGTGTCTAGTTTGACATGATAATCTAGGCAAAATTTAATTTGTATATGATGACATCCAGATTCCTTACTGACAAAATTAACTGGCCATCCTTAGCTATTTTTAAATTGACACTTCCTTTTTAACTATCATTTGAATAATTAATTTATGGGAATAGAATATTAATCGTTCTTGTCAATCTGCCTGAATCTAGGACACACTGATTTACCGTGTTTTACTCACTGTCATATTTAGAAAATAAAATCGGTAATATCCATGGAGGAACTTTAAACTTTCATGAAATCAAGTGTGTTTTCGGTCATTTGTCCTTGTTAGTAGTGTCCTAAGATTTTTGTTTCCCACATTCTTGATTTATTTGATCACTTTCTCTTTTGTGCATTAGTGTTACGTAGGTCGAATTGGATGCTTTCGTATGAGACGTCATGTTTCTGTCAGCAGTTTTGAATTCTAAAAGGCTTATGTAATTTGTTTTAATACAGGGTATTTTATACTTTGACATAACATATTTTTTATATGGAACACCCACTATTTTTTTGTACTTTCTTGTAGCCTTTAAAAACCTCTTTTCAAAAATGTACAACTCTATACAAAGTGATTCATTGGTAAAGGGAAATACGTTAACTGTGGATAGGGGTCTAGGTGACCCTAAAAAACCCATATTATAGGTCTTACGCCCTTTGTATCTGAATTTTTGTAATGAATTTTTACCATTTCTTTTCTTACTCATAACTTACGAACCGCCCTGTAGATTTTTTTTATATTTGGTGTACATGTTCCTCATATCTCGTGGGATATACCGATGTAACAAAAATATTGATAATCCAGGTCCGGCTTTACGAAAAATTCACAAATTCTTCCATCCTCCAAATAACACCATGTATAGTTGATTTTAATTTAATCGCCATATTTGAAAAGAGCGTAAAAAACTGAATTTAATCGTGTGGTTGTATTTTTGGGACATACAACTTTACTACGAAAATTTTAATTTCATATTTAGTTTTTTTAGGATTTTGCAGTGAAGAAATGAAATTTATTGCGTTTTTTATTCATAACTGTATAATAATTTTTTATTTAATATACGGGTTCTTGGCTTTTAGTGGGATATATCGATGCATTAAGAAATGATAATGCAGGTCCGGCTTTACGAAAGATATACTTATTTGCCAATCCTTCATACAAAACCCTGTAGATAAATTTTTTTTAAATTTGTATCAAAATTTACAAAGTGCACAAAAAAGTGGAATTCGGGAATTGTCTTCTTGTTTTTGGGCATTTGATTTTACAACTTAAAATTAAATGTAGTTTTTGTGATATGTTGAAGAGATTGAATAAATTGCGTTTTTTTCCTATAACTTAGGAACCACTTTCTAAACTCTATTCAGTTATCTGTGAATAGCTACATAACGTTTGTATTTGCATATACATATGATTGAACACAACAAAATGTAATTGTAGTTCCGTATTTTGCAAATTATACTCTATTTAGTTTAACTGTTTGCAGAAAGCATGTTATACCTAGCTTTACATATCCAGGTATTCGTATCTAGTAGGTTTTGACAATGACAGAACATGATTGTTGACGGTGACTGGTTGAGTGTCAAAAAGTTTGAATCTTGCGAATTGTCTTATCTTTAATAATTCATAAAATGCCTTATCAGTTTACCAATCAAGAATATACCGATATGATCTACGTTTATGGTTTTTGTAATGGTAGTGGATATGCCGCAAAAATCGAATACGAGAGGTGCTTTCCAGGACGAAGATCACCCGATTTTAAGACCATCAGTCGCGTCTTTCGATACATGAGAGAACACGGCCAGTTTCCCTCGGCAAAATTAAATGAACATAACGAAAGATGTAACGGTATAAACGGGTGGTAGAACGGGATTACAGATAAATTGGCCTTTTTGCCCCGACTAGCCAGCGTATGGGTGTAGGTCAGATGTTGAAAAATTTTGCACATCCAGAACAGTAAATCGTACGTAAGTCAAAATAGGGGATGGAGACGTAATCAATCGGTTTTTGACCGCCAGAATGTTTGGTAGTCAAAATAAGGGATGTCGTGCCAAAATTACGAGTACATAGCGTGTCTAAACATACAAAAAACATACGCTTACCTATCCGCAATCAATCCCAGGTGTGCTGGACAGCAACTCAGCAAACTACCTGAAATCGGGCTTCAAAATCGCACTACACGCCTGTCAAATAAAAGCGTGGTAAACACTCAATAAAGTTACGTTACGTTACTACACCTCAGTGTAATTAATTAGGAATTAAATAATAATCAAAACAAAACAAAAAAAACAATCACCTTTGTTGAAGGCACTCTAAATGAATTAATACTCAACTAAAAATCAAATAAAACACTAAATATTATTAACGCTATTACTCAAAAATAAAAAAACTAACTTCGTTACGTTAAAACTAAATTACCGATAAACTGGCAATTTCCAAGAAAACTTTTATGCAACACAAAAGGGTTTCCACAGAATTAAAACAAATTTATAAAACCTAACAAAGCTATAATAAAATAAAAAGAATAAGATAAATATAACCATACGATAATGCGTATAAACAAAAAAATACAAAGGCTTAAAAGGCGACAGAATGTCTGATCAGAATGCTGCTTAACGCCGTTCTAAATGGTTTAACCTATATATATATATATATATATATATATATATATATATATATATATATATATATATATATATATATATATATATATATATTTCGTGGATTATATACCCACATTGGCCACACTACTACAGGGTCAATTGCCCTTTACTACTAAAATAAATAACAAAGTGTGAAGGGGGAGCGTCAGAACTATAATTAATTACACTAAATAAATTTAAAACAACAACTTAATTTAACAAAAAAAATACGACACCGCTTTCAAACCTTCGTTAACACAAAAAAATAGTTCGAAACACACAAAAATCTTGAAAATATTCAATAAAATCTTATATTACCTTAAGGTCTAGAATTACACCTCTCCTGTGTTACAACAAATGAAAGCGAACCAGGTGATCGGTTACTGCTATAACGGAAATTAAACCTCCCTGCTCTGACAAATGATGAATGAGATGTTGACTATTGTTCTTTTATACACAAACGATTCCTTGATTGAATCTCGTTAAAATGTTACTGCATAAATTAAAAACTTCTTTTAAAATAATAATTTGAGCGCTCAACTTGCTTGTTGACTTTTATCTTTTAAATAGTTTTATTTCCACTAACAATCCAAAAGGTTAATAACTTGTTTAAATAACTATAAATTTTAATATATTGCGAAAGTTTCTTTATCTTTAAACACGCTTTGCACGGTAATTAAGAGGCACTACAAGAACATTAATGTTTAAATCCGCAAAGGCGATAAAACCAATGAGTTCACCGAAGCACTAACTAATGACGTTAAATCGAAATCGGCACTAGGTATAATCCTTTGGTGATTGAACAGCTTTAATAAAATCCCTTTACAGGTCTTCTTCAGAAGTAGCTTAACTACCCTTACTACACAAAAGTATGTTCGTTAAACACCACAAGGTCCAATATATCAACGTTCTAAACCACCCCTTAAAACGTAACAACAAGCGGCACCGTACTAGTACTCGAGAGCGCGATCAGTTTCAGAATCATTCAAATTATTACCAAAAATCCATCTTGGATTTTGAATCCCACTACTCACAAAAAAATCTTATCTAATTTAATTCCACCAATTAAAAAAAACGGAAGGAGAAGATAAGGTACCCCCAACACAAACTTCCATCCGTCAGGGCTCGAGAACTTTCAAAAGTTCAAACGTCAGCAGACTTAACGCGAAAAATATCTCTATATTTTTATTCAAGTACAAACAATAAGTCCCACATTCAATCTCTATGACTTAAAACCAACATACTCAATATTACACTGAACCACTATAACTAAGCGACTTTATGTCACCAGTATGACATCATATACATATAAATCTACACTCTTTCTATAATTTTTAAGGAAATCAAACGAAATAAACGTTATTTACACTTATATACAACTATTTACAAATAATACGTTACTCAACATTCAATAAACGGGGAATAATAAGGAAAACAATCTAAATTACGGAATAATAATTCACAAACAAAACAAACTAAAGCTCGCCATACACACACCATGCCTAAAGGTCGCAACACACGTAACACAAATTTATCTATAAAACTCAACTTGACAACAAAAATTTGACGGTAAATCGCTAGAATTACAAACAAAATTACGCAATACGTATACAGGGTGTTCAAAATACCCTGACAAAGAACACCTGCCAATGTGGAACAAAACATCATGGATATAGTGGAAGCAAATCCATAAGTTAGTACCCGACGTATTAGTAATACTTTAAACGTACCTCAATCCACTGTTTGGCGCAGATTAAAAAAAAATCAGTTTTACCCGTTCCACGTGCAAAAGGTACAGAGGTTAGTAGCGGGTGATCAAATTGCAGGACTGAGCTTTAGTCGATGAATCATCCGAAACCCAAGAATTGCAAGGAGATGCCTATTTACAGATGAAGCGCAATTTACACGGGATGGAGTATACAATTTAAGGAACTCTCATATTTGGGTTGTTGAAAATCCTCACGGTATTGGACAGACTCATTCACGGCACAAATTTTCAGTCAATGTTTGGTGCGGCGTCATTGACAACAATTTAATTGGGCCTTATGTTTTGCCTAACCGGCTGACTGGTGAAGTCTATTTAGATTTCCTTGAAAATATTTTACCCGCGCTGTTAGCGTACCGTAATGTCGATGTCGCCGGTATGTATTTCCAACACGATGGTGCTCCTCCTCATCATCGGCTCATCGTAAGAAATTTTTTAAACCACAACTTTCCGAACACATGGATTGGAAGAAATGGTCCAAACAACTAGCCTTCAAGGTCACCTGACTGTAATCCCATTGATTATCATGTTTGGGGATTCTTAAAATCAAAGGTATACAGTTCCTAAATAAACAGTAGATAAGAACTCCTACAGAGAATAGAAAACGCATGTGCGGAAATAAGAAATATTCCAGACATTATTAGAAAATCGATAAGGCACATATTAACGAGAGCAAGGAAATGTATCAATCAAAATGGTGGTCACTTTGAGCATTTGCTCTAGTTATATTATTTAATTAAGTACTTTTGTTAATGTTGTTGTTATTTCTTGTTACCTGTTGCTCAATATGTTTTACACATAGTATTTGTTCCAAAACAACTAATAAAATTATTGTAAACTGTAATTTGAAATTTAAATTTATTTATTTAATCATTTGTCTTCCTACCGCGAAGTGTAAAATTTGTGAAATTTAAATTATGTAATAAAATCATATGCCCAAAAACAAGAAGACAATTCCCGAATTCCACTTTTTTGTGCACTTTGCAGATTTTGATACGAATTTAAAAAAATTTTATCTACAGGGTTTTGTATGAAGGATTGGCAAATAAGTACATCTTTCGTAAAGCCGGACCTGCATTATTATTTCTTAATGCATTGATACATCCCACTAAAAACCAAGAACGCGTATATTAAATAAAAAATTATTATACAGGGTGGTTCCCCAGTTATGAATAAAAAACGTAATAAATTTGATTTCTTCACTGCAAAATCCTAAAAAAACTAAATATGAAATGAAAATTTTTGTAGTAAACTCTTCAAATATGGCGATTAAATTAAAAAACTATACAGGGTGTTATTTGGAGAATGGAGGAATTTGTGAATTTTTCGTAAAGCCGGACCTGCATTATCAATATTTTTGTTACATCGGTATATTCCACGAGATATGAGGAACATGTATACCAAATATAAAAAACAATCTACAGAGCGGTTCGTAAGTTATGAGTAAGAAAATAAATGGTAAAAATTCATAAAAGACCCTGTATCTCAGATACAAAGGGCGTAAGACCCATAATTAGGGTTTTTTAGAGTCAGCTAGGTGACCCCTACCCACAGTTAACATATTTCCCTTTACCAATGAATCACCTTGTGTAGCTAAATTTAGCACTATGCGATATATTCGCCTTTAAATTAAATAATTAAAGATAAGCCAGTAGCCTTATGTCATATCTCCGTATAAACAGAGATAGAGAACCAAGGGCCAGTATCGCGAAGAATTAAAAATTTGATATACAAAGAACCAATAGCCTCAAAAGAAAGGAAGCATTGCAAAAGGCATTTGCAACAATTACCAACACTGAATTAAGAAATGCTGTAAATGCAGTAAAAAAACGTCTCCGCTTGAGTGTCAGTCAGAACGGTGCTTAATTTGAACATATGTTATAAAGATATCAGTTAATATATGTTAGCTGATTAGCGAACAAGTCAATACAGTTGAGTATGGTTAGGTAATCTGTTTTGTCAATTTTTCTAATTTGTGAAGCCATATGATTTCTTTAATATAAATTAATATAAGTTTAATTTTGTTTACTAGATTTAGAATTATCATTAGTTATCTACTTCTTGATAGTTTCCTCAATTTGGTCCATAAACAATTATTGTTGTGTTATTTATTGCAACTAGATATTGGGCGCCATGCCTTAGTGGCTACTTGGTTTTTGTAGTTTGTTTATTTTAAAGCCGAATATATCGTAAAGTGCTGAATTCAAAAATATAGTATTATAAATTATTGAAAAGATATTTTTAGGGCTACAAGAAAGTGTACAATTAATAGATGTTCCATGTCAACTTTTTTTTGTTATACCAATTTTATGAAACACCCTGTATTAAAACAAACCACAAGCCTTTTATAAATCAAGAAAGAAGTTATGGGGCATTAAAGAATACGCCAAATTCAAGCTAGATGTTGTTTAATCCAGTGAGTTTCCCATAAAACTTGAGCTCGGAAAATGGGGGTTAAATGTCATAACAAACCGTCTAATTTAGCTCATCAAGTACATGATGTAAACGGATTTACACCACCTTTCGTTAATTCTAGAAGATTCTATTTTGGGCAATTATTGTGGTAGGTTACCATGCCTGGGAGAGAAAAAGTTATCTATCGGTATTTGTAAAAATTTATTGGTAACAACTTATCTCAACTACACCGATTTGTAACAGCAAGCGTACCTAGAGTATTAGGAAAGTTCACTTAGTCGGGCAAAAAAACAATACCATTTGTGACACTACTGCACACTAATGCGAAGTTAGCACTTAATATGTCAAGTGCCGAGTAAAAGCTAGCGATCTCATTTTTTGTGGTCGTTTCATAACCTCTGGGCCGCTGTTATAATTTTTGTCCTCATGTGGTACTAGTCCAGCATATGGTTCCGCTGCAAGCAGTAATAATGTGCATAATCACAAACCTCATTTGCTCCTAGTCCATATTTTCCGAGTTTGGTTGGTACGAACATCCAACAGAGGCATCCGCATTTTGAAGTTACTTAAATCCATAGCTCACGAGCAGCAGAAAATTTGTGAAATTCATTTTGTTCATCGCGAGTAGTGCTGTCGTCAAACGAAAGGCATTTTAGTAATAACAAGAATCGGTGTTTTACTGACATTGCACGGTATATCGGTAAATTTTCCTTGCAACATAGTTCACAAACGGTATCCTTGTTTTGCTTGAATGCACCGGATGTTATTAGGATTCCAGTAATTCTTTCTAATATATATATATATATATATATATATATATATATATATATATATATATATATATATATATATATATATATATATACAGCGTCATTTAATATGGAAACTTGGAAATATTAATTTCTGTAAGAATTTTCCAAAAAATCGTAAGACCCTTCGATTTTTATTTTTAATCGCACATTTTGACTCCTGAAACTTTTTCTCCCATATTTAAAAAGGCTATGTCGTCATCGCAACTTTTTAAACAGCAACCATATGTTTTTTCATTATATTTGAATAGGCGGTGAAATTCTAAGAATGACGATGTGTAAAAGTATTGCACTGCAGGTGATAATTGTGAAATTGTAAAAGTGGTATCAAAATTTAAAGACTCAAGTCTCAAAATTTCGCTATTCTTGCAACAGAATTACTATTATTACAACAAAACACATCGATGACCATTAAAAACTGAACATTTGATTCAACAGAAGTAACAAAACAACGTTTAATTCAACAAAACGAACAAAATAACATTTAAACGAGATGTTCGAATTGTAGTCCACGAACTTCCTGACACAGAGCAATCCTGTATTCTGTGGAACGTTTGTACAACCCTTAAAATTCTATAAATATACTTCCACGCCCATGGCTACAAATTTTAGCTACTTAACAGTTTGGGTAATAACTAGAAGATTTTGTGTCTTATGCTCAGTCGTAGATTAAACTGAGTCATGTTCATAAAATTATATTTGCCTTATTAACCAAAAAATATTTACATGTACCTAGATATGTTCGCTTTAACATCGGGGTTGCTTCTTCCTGAAACTAATTGTTAAATACTCGGAAACCAACTTGTTTTTAAATACAGAATAAACAAGTAATCCTTATACAATAAAGTTAAAAGAAAATTTCTACAATAACAAATTTTATTACACAACCTATGTTTAATTATAAACGGAAATACCTTAATGCTAATGTTAGTAACGTTATAACCTAATGAATAATTAATATTATGAGTAATTAATGGAATCAGAATACCTTATTCTTGGTCACACTGTAGATAACGAAATGGATGCATGCTGGGTCAGCGTTTTGGAAATTGTTGCGTAATATTACTTCAGGGTTGAAATAAATCTGGATTTGTATGCTTTATAATTCCCAAATGAATAAATTTGCAGGATTAAGGGTTTTAGAATTCCACTTCCCATTAACGAAGGTGATTACCTCACTCTTGATTAATCGTACTAATACCGTAAATTGGATTAACGGTAAAATAATTAATTGCGTAGATGTGTATAAACGTGTGAAAAGTACCAGCAAAGGTAAAGTTAAAGTAAAAACTAAAAAATAAAAAGTAACAGTAAAAGT
Source organism: Vesta saturnalis (assembly GCA_036346205.1). NCBI lineage: Eukaryota > Metazoa > Arthropoda > Insecta > Coleoptera > Lampyridae > Vesta > Vesta saturnalis. Next base: position 5,980,925 of record JARFJB010000307.1, read on the forward strand.
AAAAGTAAAAGTGCCTGAAATGTAAACGTATCAAACATTGTAACTTCAAATAAACTTACCGTAAAATTTACGGCACTTAATAAAAAATACTTAACAGGGCAAAAATGGATGCTCTACTCTCTTTCAGTATTGCACAAAAAACAACGCTCCCAAAAGGTCTTTGCGCATGAACATGTCTGAAACTTAATGACTTCTCTTTAAATGAGTAAATTATGTTTTATGCAACTATGATATGCAGCACACATGGCACCAAATGCACGTTAGTTGCCTACAGAGGGGTGAATTATTAACAGCACGTTCGAAGTTTGTTACACGTTCTCGATTGTTTCTGCAGTGATTGCTCGAATTTCGGCACGTATTCGTTGCTTTAAGTTTAAGAGTATGAGGCCTATTCACAAACACTTTTCTTTTAAGATAACCACATAAAAAGAAATCTAAAGGGGTAATATCAAGTGATCGCGCAGGCCATTCAATAAAACGCCTTCTTCCAATCCATCTGTTTGGAAATATTTCGTTTAAGTAGTTGCGGACCAATAATTCATAGTGTGCAGGTGCCCCAACTTGCTGGTAAGATGTCGTTTGGTATATCTGGGTCGTTAACATTTGGAAATATTTCCGCCAGGGCAGGAACTAAATCGTTTCTTAAAAATCGATGAACAATTCCTGCCCATACGTTCAATTTTGTAGGTTATGGGTATGTACTTCTTCCATCCAGTTTTAAGTAACTCAGGACGGAATTTTTGCTAATCTGATGGTCAGCCGCAAGTGCTCTAGAACCTGTGTGCGGATTTTTGCAAATCCAATCAGATATTTAGTTGGGTATATTCTGAAATTATCGGACGATCCTTTACATGCCCCAGTTCTTCAAATTTATGCTCAATTTTAGTGATTTCGTAATTGGGTTGTCCGGGTACTTATTATTGAAACTTTCACACACCTCATGTAATGTTCGCCTCATATTACCACATCCCCTCAAAGTCAAAATTGCAATTCTTTGCCTTTCGGTTAAATGTCGAACTATTTTCTCACTTTTAATAATTAAATTGAACTTGTGTGATTGCTTAAGTAACTTACAATTTAGCGTCAAAACAATTAAATGAATATGACAAGCGTCAAAAGCAATAATCGACACTCTTCATTTTGAGCAGATATGGTAATACCAAGTGAAAATTAATTGCATGAGACCTGTGAAGTTTTAAATCACACTTAAGAATTCGGATAATACAGTTACAAACTCGATAGTCCGTAAAACTGAACAGTGGTTTAAAAAAATTTGAAAATTTAAAGACTAGTCCCAGAGGTCATACGGAAATTTCTGAAAATGTGCAAATATCTGTATGTCCTGTAATATTTTGTTGAATTTGCGAAAGAATTCGCACACAAAGTCTTTTGAAAAGGCCCCACAAGCCCTAGAACCTAAAACAACAAATACGTACCGAAATTAGGGCTATTATTGCAGAAACAATCCAGAACGTCCTTCAGAATTTCCTGTACAGTGCATCCCATTTTGCTTGAGACAGCCAGATATCTTGGTCGTTGTTAAAGATAAAACCTTGCGGTTTCCGTGGTCCTGTGCCACCTTTTGTGAAACTCAAGATGGCCTGAACGGATTTTGCTTAACTTCCTTCGTTTATAAATTACAGGGTGTTTTGAAAATCCACACTTTTGGATCCTTCAATATCTAAAGTTTCTCAGCGATAATGTCAAATTGAAACCTTGTCCCATAGAGAATTTTACGTAGAATCCAAGGGCGCACTCAATTTTTTTTCGGGGTATCGTTATGGAGCTAAGACTCAAACTTATGATTTTTCAATGCAACACCCTGTATTTTATTATCTCATTAAATTACTTATTTTTGTTCCTTCGAAATGATATATAATATATAAACATGAAGTTTTCAAAATGCTCCAAAATTAGTAAAACATTGAATTTTAATAGAGTGCCATGAATGTCAAAGTTTTACTACAGGGATTATTATTTGTGATTTTTTATAGTAGGCCATGGATGCTACAAACACTGTTGTTGACTTTTGGAGCATTGTTTTATCAAGTAACTGTGGAGAAATCAACACATCTGCTGTCATGATGATAAATTTTGATGCGTTTTATTGTGTTTGTGTTTGGCGATTTTGTTAATTTGTGAAATTTTATAATGGCTGAAAATTTTTTGGAACAACGAATGTATATCAATGCTTCAATCAATACCATGAAAATGTTGACGAAGCATTAGAATTATATTTAAACAGGTGAACTAGTAATTTACAATAAGACATTATATAACATTTTGTTTTAAAACGTTAGATATCCAGAGAGGCGTCAACCTAGTCGAGCGATGATATTTCGACTAAAGAATAATCTACTAAATTATGGTGCGTATTCTAAACCCCGACCCAAGACGAATAACAAGGAAAATAATGTGGATGAAATAAATGTCTTAGCTAGCGTCCGTGTCTCTCCTCAGACTTCTTGTACGAAGTTAGAAAATGACACTGGCGTTCCCCGATCACGGGTACAAAGGATTTTAAAAAACACAAATTGAAACCCTACAACGTGAATATTGCCCAGCATTTATACCCTGGTGATGCAGCGTGGCGTGTGAATTTCTGTAATTGGTTTTTGAACCAAACGCGAAGGGACAATAATTTTGCGAGTAAAGTCATATGGTCAGACGAAGTCCATATAAGCAGTGCCGGTTTGTTTAACAGGCAAAATACAAGGCACTGGTATGATGAAAACCAACACCTAATTTTTGAGCAACAACAACAGGGTCGATTTGGTTTTAATGTAGCCTGTTTCTTATTGGGGACATCAATAAAATATCGCATTTTTGAAGGGCTCTTAACGCGAATAGGTACTTGGCAATTTTAGAAGAAGTAAAACCAGATTTACTGGAGAATGTTCCCTCGCCTATCTTAATGCCATTTACTTCCAACAAGACGGTGCCCTGCCCACAATTCGAGGTTGATTGTGCCGTTTTTAGAAGAAACTTTCCAGGACCATTAGATTGGAACAAACGGACCCATTAGGTGGCCTGCAAGGTTACCTGATTTGTCAGTGTTGGACTTTTTTGTGGTGTTTTTGAAAAATAAAATATACGGTAAGAGGCACAATAATATTGAAGAACTTCGTGCAACAACAGAGGCAGTTTTCAGAATATACAAAATCGGCCTTTCATAATTTTAAACGCATTAAGACTTATTCTACATTATGAACTTTTATTACTATTTATTTGTTGCTATTAGTTACCTACGTTTTGTGTTTTGTTAGTGAATTAGTGTTAGTATTGTTCTTGTTCTTTTCATGGAAAAATCACAAGTAGTATTTCTTCAATTTGAACTTTTTGTATGAAAAATCCATAGCCTACTATTAAAAATCAATGTTTTAGTGATTTTGGAGCATTTTGAAGAATTTATGTTTATACATTATATATCATTTTGAAGGAAAAAATAAGAATTTAATGAGGTGATAAAATATAGGGTGTTCCATTGAAAAATCATAAGTTTGAGTCGTATCTCCATAACCATACCCGAAAAAAATTGAGTGCGCCACTGAATAAAATAAAATTCTCTATGGGATAGGTTTTCAATTTGACATTATCGCTGAGAAACTTCGTAGATATGGAGGGGTCCAAAAGTGTGAATTTTCAAAAGAGCCCTGTAACTTATAAACGAAAGAAGTTAGGAAAAATCCATTCAGGACATCTTGAGTTTCACAAAAGTGGCACAGGACCGCGAAAACCGCAAGGTTCTATTTTCAACAACAACCGAGATACTTGACTGTCTCAACCAAAATGGTATGCACTGTAGGTACATACTTCTTATGTCTCGAAAGTTCGTGGATTTCAAGTTCGAACACCTTCTTTAAATGTTGTTGTGTGTGTGTGTGTGTGTGTGTGTGTGTGTGTGTGTGTGTGGTGTGCGTGTGCGTGCGTGCGTGCGTGCGTGCGTGCGTGCGTGCGTGCGTGCGTGCGTGCGTGCGTGCGTGCGTGCGTGCGTGCGTGCTGTGCGTGCGTGCGTGCGTGCTGTGCGTGCGTGCGTGCGTGCGTGCGTGCGTGCGTGTGCGTGCGTGCGTGCGTGCGTGCGTGCGTGCGTGCGTGCGTGCGTGCGTGCGTGCGTGCGTGCGTGCGTGCGTGCGTGCGTGCTGCGTGCGTGCGTGCGTGCGTGCGTGCGTGCGTGCGTGCGTGCGTGCGTGCGTGCGTGCGTGCGTGCGTGCGTGCGTGCGTGCGTGCGTGCGTGCGTGCGTGCGTGCGTGCGTGCGTGCGTGCGTGCGTGCGTGCGTGCGTGCGTGCGTGCGTGCGTGCGTGCGTGCGTGCGTGCGTGCGTGCGTGCGTGCGTGGTGCGTGCGTGCGTCGTGCTGTGTGTGTGTGTGTGTGTGAAAATCCATTCAGGACATCTTGAGTTTCACAAAAAGTGGCACAGGACCGCTAAAACCGCAGGTTCTATTTTCAACAACAACCGAGATACTTGACTGTCTCACCAAAATGGTATGCACTGTAGGTACATATCTTATGTCTCGAAAGTTCGTGGATTTCAAGTTCGAACACCTTCTTTAAATGTTGTGTGTTGTTGTGTGTGTGTGTGTGTGTGTGTGTGTGTCTGTGTCTGTGTCTGTGTGTCTGTGTGTCTGTTGTTGTCTGTGTGTCTGTGTGTCTGTGTGTCTGTGTGTCTGTGTGTCTGTATGTCTGTGTGTCTGTGTGTATGTGTGTCTGTCTGTCTGTGTGTCTGTGTGTCTGTGTGTCTGTGTGTCTGTGTGTCTGTGTGTCTGTGTGTCTGTGTGTCTGTGTGTCTGTGTCTGTGCTGTGTGTCTGTGTGTCTGTGTGTCTGTGTGTCTGTGTGTCTGTGTCTGTGTCTGTGTGTCTGTGTGTCTGTGTGTCTGTGTGTCTGTGTGTCTGTGTGTCTGTGTGTCTGTGTGTCTGTGTGTCTGTGTGTCTGTGTGTCTGTGTGTCTGTGTGTCTGTGTGTCTGTGTGTCTGTGTGTCTGTGTGTCGTGTGTCTGTGTGTCTGTGTGTGTCTTTGTGTCTGTGTGTATGTGTGTCTGTGTGTCTGTTCTGTGTGTCTGTGTGTCTGTGTGTCTGTGTGTCTGTGTGTCTGTGTGTCTGTGTGTCTGTGTGTCTGTGTGTCTGTGTGTCTGTGTGTCTGTGTGTCTGTGTGTCTGTGTGTCTGTGTGTTGTGTCTGTGTGTCTGTGTGTCTGTGTCTGTGTCTGTGTCGTGTGTCTGTGTCTGTGTGTCTGTGTGTCTGTGTGTCTGTGTGTCTGTGTGTCTGTGTGTCTGTGTGTCTGTGTGTCTGTGTGTCTGTGTGTCTGTGTGTCTGTGTGTCTGTGTGTCTGTGTGTCTGTGTGTCTGTGTGTTGTGTGTCTGTGTGTCGTGTGTCTGTGTTGTGTGTCTGTGTGTCTGTGTGTCTGTGTGTGTGTCTGTGTGTCGTGTGTCTGTGTGTCTGTGTGTCGTGTGTCTGTGTGTCTGTGTGTCTGTGTGTCTGTGTGTCTGTGTGTCGTGTCGTGTCTGTGTGTCTGTGTGTCTGTGTGTCTGTGTCTGTCGTGTGTGTGTCTGTGTGTCTGTGTGTCGTGTGTCTGTGTGCTGTGTGTCTGTGTCTGTGTGTCTGTGTGTCTGTGTGTCGTGTGTCTGTGTCTGTGTGTCGTGTGTGTGTCTGTGTGTCTGTGTGTCTGTGTGTCGTGTGTGTCTGTGCGTGGTCGTGTGTCGTGTGCGTGTGTTGTGTGTTGTGTGTCTGGTGTCGTGTGCGTGTCTGTGTGTCTGTGTGTCTGTGTGTCTGTGTGCTGTGTGTCTGTGTGTGCTGTGTGTCGTGTGTCTGTGTGTGTGTCTGTGCTGTGTGTCTGTGTGTCGTGTGTCTGTGTGTCGTGTGCTGTCGTGTGTGTGTGTGTGTCGTGTGTGTGTGTGTGCGTGTGTGTGCTGTGTGCTGTGTGTGTGTGTGTCGTGTGCGTGTGCGTGTGCGTGTGCGTGTGCTGTGTGCTGTGTGCGTGTCGTGCGTGCTGTGTGTGCGTGTGCGTGTGCGTGTGCGTGTGTGTGTGCGTGTGCGTGTGTGCGTGTGCGTGTGCGTGTGCGTGTGCGTGTGCGTGTGCGTGTGCGTGTGCGTGTCGTGTGCGTGTGCGTGTGCGTGTGCGTGTGTGTCGTGTGCGTGTGTCGTGTGCGTGTGCGTGTGTGCGTGTGCGTGCGTGTGTGTGCGTGTGCGTGTGCGTGTGCGTGTGCGTGTGCGTGTGCGTGTGCGTGTGCGTGTGCGTGCGTGCGTGTGCGTGGTGCGTGTGCGTGTGCGTGTGCGTGTGCGTGCGTTGCGTGTGCGTGTGCGTGCGTGTGCGTTGCGTGTGCGTGTGCGTGTGCGTGTGCGTGTGTGTGCGTGTGCGTGTGCGTGTGCGTGTGCGTGTGCGTGTGCGTGTGCGTGTGCGTGTGCGTAGGCGTGTGAGTGTGTGTGTGTGTGTGTGAACTTGCATCCTTATCATCATTTTCATATTCCGTATCCGAAGTTACGTTTTCTCAATTTCTTATTCATGTATGAGCGTGTGTCTCTTAAGATAAATTTAGATATTTTAGAAGGAAGATACGCCACTGGTTGTGGTTTAGAATAAATTGCAAATACAGTAAGGATTTTGTATAAAATAACACAAATCGTATATTCAAGTTTAAAATGAGTTTGCGATTTAATATGCAAAACTATTAAACGTCATTAGTGACTGCATTTTACATCAATGCGGAAATGTTCAAACCTTAAATTTGTTGGGCCATTTTATTATTGTAAATTGAAATTGTAAAAATTTCAAGTATCAAAATTGAATGTTTTTGTCAGCAATAATTTAAACATAAGGTTGCTGAAATCTATTTTTGATTATATACTAGACTTAAAAGACCCAAGTGTTAAATACTAAGATCTGGTTAAACATATAAATGTTTATAGTGCATTTAAGTGAATAACTCTATATTCAACAAGGAAGTGTTCTACACTCGCTTTCCTTTAGGGAACTAATAAATAAAATAATTTATATTTATACTTATAATGTAAAAGTAAATGAATTTATATGGTTCACAATTATTTGGTTATAATTAAAGACCAATGGATTAATTAAACCGTATTTAAGCTTGGAACTTAATAAATAACAAGAGGAATGTAAACGTTGTAAATAAGTGTCCTAAATTGGTATAGTATTCCAAAATAAGTAGTGTAGGTTAAATATACGTAATCTATTTTATACATGTATAATTGGTTTATGAAGAACCAGTTGTAGTTCAAGGTGATTGAAGCATTGTTATACCACACTTACCTTGGGATATATACTAATGTTGAAACATATAGTGAATCAAAAGGAAATCACCAGTGGATTATTACTCCAACGATACCTTATGCTTTCATATTATATTGAAATAAGTCAATGGGAGCGTACTGAAAGTAGAATTAATTTTTTTTTAGATTCATTAAACTTATTGATGGAGTAAATAGATTATAACAGAAGTACACAATTGAATCTATATGTTATGTGTACTTACATTAAATAAAGCTGAATTTAGAGATGCTATGGTTTTATAAAGGATGTCAATGTTTATGTCTGTCACGTTATACAGTGCATTTGTTACACTTATATTTAATGTTTAACTTAAATTGGTGTAGTTGATTTGTACTTTGGAGTTCATTGTTCCAGTTTAATGCAAATTAAAGTAGATATTACCATGATATTAGGTTGGACAGGAGTATTTGGACTGACTTAATTTGTGGTAGAGAATAGAGCTTTCAGTGATACTTTGAATGTGGCATAGAAGTTCTCTAATTTAGCAGTAAATTCAAAAGAGACCAATATAAATTTTGCAATACTTCAATTATTTGAGTTTTAAAGTGATCAGACATAATTTTTGTGTCATTGTTCCTAAGTGAAGGGAGCATATAACACACCGGTTTTTAGTTCAATCCATAAATAATTTAAATGTGAAACAATATTTATGAATAAAGGCCAGAGTTCAATTTAATTAAACTGAGACAAATTGGTTTTTAAAGAAAAACATTACTAATAAAGCTCGATTCACAATTCAAATTAAGGTACCTTAGCAGAGTTGGTCATGGTTAGTTTCGATTGGAAAATAGCTTATATCAGTATCAATACTAGATATCGGAGATAAGTTTTGAGCTTGGTAAATATAAATTCAGGACTATTGAATTATTGTTATTTGTCTAAGTTTAACCATTTATATTGAATGTAAATTATAATTACCTGATGTTCGTATATTAATGGGTACATAGTTATTATAATTTATCATTCCAATAAATTGCAATACAGATTACGTATTTCAATTTTATAAATATTTCCTTTCAACAAAAAATTAAGTAACGTCTTAATCTCTAAGACGATACATTACAAATTTAGCTCTCCATTGTGGGGCTTGAAACATTACAAATTCGACGCCCAACCTGGTGACTAAAGATTAACAGTTTCAGTTTTGATTTACTTTCTTTTAACGAGGAAGTATCATTAAAAGTGGTGATTGTAGGAGTAGTTTACAAACCTCCTAAATGCTTTGGTTCATTGTTTCTAAATGCCTTAGAGACGTCACTTACAGATATGTGTACGGATAGCGATGTTATACTTTGTCTTGGTGACTTTAACATCAATTATTTAGATTGAAGCACCTATCTATGTGTAACCTTGTTTTCGATTTTAAGATCCTTGGATCTAAAACAAATTATAAACGAACCTACCCAGGTTACTCTTTCTAGTTCAAGTTTAATAGATTACATAATAACTAGAGGTGACTGTGACGTTGTGGAAACTGAGATAATTGATGTGCACTCTCTAACTTATCATTGCTTAGTATCCTTTAAATTACCATGGAACATGTTAAGAAGCCAGTAATTTACAAAACGTATCGAGATTTTTTTGATATACATTTATTTGATAATGACTTACATTCTTTGAATTGGAACATGATTTATAATCTACCGAATATTAATGACAAGCTATAATTTTTTAACACGAATATTTTGGGTTTACTTGACATACATGCACCTCTAAAATCGTCGTTGTAAGGTTGCGTTGACGCACCCTGTATGTAAGATGTTATAATGACGAGTATTACGTGTTTTGAGTACGGGTGTATTGAGTTTGAACGAAAAAAAATTTTTTGTGTATATGCATAATGTATGTGGGTGGGTGATACGCCACTGGAAATTTAGGAGAAATATTATTCAGTATGCAGATACGTGTATTTGAATATTATAGAGACATTGGTATTGGAATAAATAGATTCTGATGAATGTGAATGTGAAGAGAAATTTGTCGATGGGACGATAATGGTTGCTACTGTTGACTACTTGATAAGAAATAGAATGTTGGAAGATAAAGGAGTAATCTTGGCCAGAAGATGTGAGTGTATAAGTGTAGAATGTTTTAGAAAATATGTAGAGAAAGATTTGGTATGTTTAATTGTTAATTATAGAAAGTTCTCGTAATGTTGTGCAATCAGTTTTGAGAATACGTGTAAGTATATGGGATTTGAGACCTTAGGCTGTACTTATTTTTGCAAATGTTGCGGAAGGAGGATGAGCGCATGTGAGAGATAAACGTTGAAAGTTGTGTAATGGTCCAGAGTGGCCACTGAATGAATGTGATGACGACAAATGGCTTCTCCATGAAGTAATTGAAATTTGTAAGTAAGAACAAACATGGCGATGTATAATAGTTATAAGCGTGTTTGTACAGAGGGTAGCATCAGTCGGCACTAACAAAGTTTGTGTGAATACCATTGGTGAACATAGCGAGGAAGTCGGACATGTCTAAAGATGGATGGCTTAAGGTATAAATAGGAAAGTCACAGATTGGCGTGAGTTTTAGCTTTTAGCTTGTTGCTTTTGGTGAGAGCTCGGTGGGAGACGCGCGCGAGGTGAAGTGTGAAATTAGAATGGGTTGAGTTGGAGTTATATTTGTGAATAATATTGAAGGCAGTCATTGTTTAAACAACTGAGTAACCCGAAAGAGATGAATCGTATAAGACATTCATAAATAAAACAATTAATTAAATTGAGATTGAAGATAAAATCAGTTTGTTTATTTTCAAGAAAGTAAAAAGTGCGTAAGCAGATTTATAAAAGATAACAGTTATTACGTTATAGTGTTGAGGGCGGCGCGTGTTCTTGTAACGATATTTAGTTAAAATTATTTATGGGACCACCTTTAAGTAAACGAAATATTCGTACTAGATTGAGCCAATGTTAAGGTAATTTTATATGACATTAAAAGCTTATTTGTGTTAAGGAAGGGCTTAATTGTCCTACAGATTGCAAGAAACTTTATAGAGGCAACCAAACGTGTACAGATTATTAGGTTATTGGAGTAATAACCTCGCATAGTTGAACTAATCGCGAGTGCAGAAAGGAATAAGTGGTTGTGGAATTGTGAAGTATTTGTTAGGTGCCTTCAGGAAATTTAAGGATACAAACGGACTACAAATAATTGATTTACGGAAGAAAGAAGAAAGAAGAGCGTAGGATTAATGGAAAATTTTAAGTAAGAATTACATTTAAGAATTTTAAAACTCAGATAAGCACGATTATCTTTTGTTTAGTTGTATTTGCGTATTGTTGGGTAATTTTAATTAGTGGTGAAGGAAAAAGATAATCGGTCTCGAGTTATGTTGTATTAGTTGTTTTAGTAGTAAGAATTTTTGCAAAACGCAAATTTGTATAGACAGTGGTTTATCAACCACGCTGTTGTGTATGTAAACATTTGTTTATTATTTTGGTGCAGGACAATATATATTTATCGTTAACTTTTATTCTGTTGTTTATTTAGCCAGTTATGAGATACATTTGTGACGTTTACTTAATTGGTGACCTAGTTTTCGACAACTTAAATGTAAATTTTGCATATTTTGGTTTTAAGATTAATGAACAACCTGAAAGGTTATATTTGCCAGGTTGATTACAAATATTTTCATGTTAGTTTCTTTTAACGCAATACACTAATGACGGATCAGCTGTTAATTAAAATTTCATTAAGTATAACTAAGAGATGGAGTTTTGAGAACTTGCATATTTACGAATGTCAATACGATTCAGAAGTATTATAAAAATTAAATTAAATTTAAAAGATATCGTTCATGGAATATTAAACCTTCAAGGATTATTCTCGTTTGACTGTTTTGCAGCACTTTATCACTATCATATTGGAGTAACAATTATAAAGCCGATGACATGGATTTTCTTTTGGTTAAGAATTTTAAAATTAATTATCGATCATTGAATGAAGAAGTATTTTATGCATTAATAAGTAGAAATTTAACTTTATATGTATACGAGGGATACGTAGAAAATATAACTGTTGGTTACGTGAATGCAGTTGAATTTGAGTGATAAATTTTGTTTTGGAAGTTTTGGTATACGAGGTGTATTCAAAAGTTTCTAATAACCTGGGTAGTACTAAATATATGTGAGTTTGAGTTGAATTGTTTTGGACGAGTGTTTGTTTTAGAACCATCGTGTGAGAGTTTACTGAGTAAGCACAATCCTACTTTCCACAATCAAGTGGGGTTAATTAACACCCAGCTTAAGACAATTATTTTAGCAAAGTTTCGATTGTGGTGGCGCCTGGAGACATATTTCCCGAACTGAGCTGTTTGAATATCGGTGTAAGGTGTTTGAGCGTATTAATCATTCATTCTACTTATTATTTCGACCACGCCCATCTCCCTGTTAGCTGGCTTGGCAACCCGCTTACATTAGTAAGCATACACGACGCCTAGTGCGGTTTGGACGTGTAACAAAGTTTACAAAACCGTACACGCCGTGGTTAACGGGTACTATTAAACATATGATTAAACTAAAATACAAAGCGCTACAGCGTTTTAAACGGAGTAAAAGCGCGTCTCTCGACAATTATTATAAATCACTGCGCAACTTAACAAATTATGCTATTAAATCCGAAAAAAAGGCATATTTGCAATTTATATTTAAAAATAAAGGTTCAAAATTAATTTGGACCAATTTGAAAAAGATGAATGAAGCATCCCACTCCACCAATATTCCTTTCAATTTGCAAAATGTTGACCATATTAATAGACGTTTTGTTGATTCGGTCAGTAATAATGTAGATGATAATTTAGGTTTAATTAATGAAAATAAAAGTAAAGCTCGGGACGATACTGCTGATAAATTCGCATTTAGTTGCGTTGATGAGTTAATAGTACATACTATCATAAACAAAATAAAATCCAAGTCGTGTGGCTCTGATGGTATCAGTATCACCATATATTGTGCATATAATTAATTATTGCATAGATCACTCCGTCTTCCCATCTACTTGGAAAGGACGACGTTGTGGTCAATACCAAAAAGTAACACTGTACACGATTTTAAAGGTCTACGTCCTATAACTATCTTACCGGCATTATCTAAAATACTTGAAAAAGTCCTGGAGAATCAACCGAGATCCTTCCTAAATTTAAGTAACGGTCTACCTAAGACACAATCAGGATTTCGTTCAGGATACAGTTGTGCTACAGCGACCTGCGCCATAGTTGATGACGTAATTGCAGAGTTAGATAAAGGTAACCTAACAGCTCTAATCATGGTCGACTATTCCAAGGCGTTTGATATGATAAGTCATAATTTACTGTGGTCAACACCAGGACATATTGGATTAAACAGTAGTGCAGTAGTACTGATACGTGAGTATTTAAGTAATAGAAAACAAAAAGTGGTGCTCAATGGAGTAGAATCGGGTTCCTTAAAGTTATGTAAATTCGTTCCACAAGGTTCTATTTTGGGTTCACTATTGTACACAGTTTATACTTTTAATTTTTTTTTAGTTTAAAGTATTGTAAATATCATCTTTATGCAGATGATACATAAATGTATTATTCACTTCCAGTAAGAGATGTAGATATAGCTATCAAAAATATTAATGAAGACTTTGCTCATGTATTACAAAATTCTTCTAACCATTCGCTTAAAATAAATGCAAATAAATCATCAGCTATAGTACTACTAAAAAAGTTATACAGAAAATACAAAATTAAAATTATTCTGCATATAAAGGACCAAACTGTTCCAATATCAGGGTGTGTAAAGAGTCTTGGTGTATATGTGGATGATGAGCTACGGTTTACGAGGCATATTGATGTTCTCCTTTCTAGAGCGTACGCATGCTTGCGGTTTTTATACTCTAATCGCCACATTCAGGATATGAGACAAAGCATTATTGTGCGGCTCTCTGGTTTTATCACATTTTAATTTTTGTGACAGTGTATGATTCGTGTTTGTAGGTTAGGGATTGTTATAGAATTATCTTTGGTAATAGAAAGTATGACAGGATTACATACACATTAAATAGACTAGGTTGGCATAATATGAGACAAAGGAGATATCTTCATTCATCTTGTTTTTACCACAAGATTATCTCAAGTAAAACAACTCCATATTTATATAATAAGATTAGCTTTCGTACTGACGTCCACCACTTACGTTTGAGATACAAGGGCTTACTCTCAGTTCCATCATTTTGATTATCACTATTCGAAAGGTCTTTTTATGCAAGTTCTGGAATCACTCTAAAAATTATGAATTAATGCCTCTTAAATTGTTAGCATTCAAACGTTGTATTAAAAGACAGATGTTATGTTGCGAGTTATAGTAAGCGATGGTGCACTACATTATTAGATTATAGCATTATACCATAGTCTTCATTCTTATTTTTTTAGTTTATTGTATCATTATATACTGTTATTTTACACTTTTTATTCATCTTTTGGATATATATGTAAATGCATCATGCAGATGTACGTCATTTTTTTTTCGCTTTGTTTAGGGGCTTCAGGAGAAAGAACAGTGAACCGACTGGTAAACTGACCCTTTGCCTATTGAATTGTAAGTTAATTCACATCAATAAAATCATTTATTATTATTATTATTATTATTATTATTATTATTATTATTATTATTATTTTATTTCTCTTACTTTTTTCGAAAATATAGAAAATATTGAAAATTATAAAACTAAACCTAAGTATAATTGGAAATAATGGTATGGAATGAATGCATGGAAGTAAAATAATTGAATATGGAAGGGTTCGAAAGCATAGAAACTATGGAACTATCGAGAATGGTATTGGGCACAATGTTATATTATGATTGCATTTCGAAATGGAATCGCAACAGACTAATAATACAAAATGTATAAATTATTTAAGTAAAAAACAGATGTAAGTAAACATTAAACTGTAACTATGGGTACCAATCGAAAAGTTTTATAACTTGGTTGGACCCCTATATTGTAACTTTGATAAATAAACACATTCCAACATTATTATTATTATTATTATTATTATTACATTCTCTAATCTCACTTTGGGGTACGTGGATAGTTGGTTCCACAGTAGAGTCTTCGCCCTCAGAGTCCTTCTCCGAACTGTGATTATATAAAAATGCTTCAAGCTCCGCGTCGGTCAGGCACATAATTAATCACTGCTTATTACTAGTAATACTTTCAACGCTATAAATTTGTCAATACTAACGGAACCAAAAATATATAAGTAGTTACTACCCGAACCGCGAAATATAGAATCTAGATCTAAGTTGTGTAATAACGTAAGCTGTGCCTGTGTTCCAATACAATCTAATGATTACAAATATGTTTTAATTTACCGAGATTAATTAAATATTTCCAATGATAGTATAGGTGTATTTCTTATACAGGGTGGTTTTTTTTTTCGTTAATATTATAGGGTATAGGCTAAACGGTAAGAGATACAAAAAAAACTAAGATATGTGTCCCGTTCTCTTTTTAGTGTTTAGTTTAATGGCGCAATCGGATCTACGCTAACTAAATTAGTTTCGAAGATACAGAGTGATTCTCAAAATCTGCCGGTTTTATTATCTCTTATGACTCGGTTATTTATGGAGATAAAAAAGCTTTGGATACGAAAGTTTTATGACTTTTACGTTGAATCCAGTGGCGTTCTTAAAAAAATATAGATGTTTGATTTTTGAGATATTATCAAAAGTAGCATTTTCTTAAATGGGACACCCTGTATCTGATAATCTCAAAAATTGCATTTTTCTTGAGATTGCAACAATATATAACACTTAATATTTTGCATGGTCCTAAATAGCTAAAATACTAAAAAACATTTATTTTAGTTGGCCATGGATTTAATCAATTCTTCATTTTATAATAGGCATAATAAAATTGCAGATAATAACAATAATAAAACATTAATAAACTAAAATAACAACGACAAAAAACAAGAAAAGATTCATAACAACTCAACAGTAATTATTCCAGATACTTATATATAACAATTAGCATAGGTGCTTAATCACAAAAGGTGCTCAAATTGTCTTCTATTCTGCTCGATGCATTTTTGGGCTCTGCTTGTAACTGAACGAGTGGCGTTATAGATTTGAATATCTGGCACTCTTCCAATGCAATTAATAAAATTTGCTCTGAGTTCTTCTACAGTATTACTTCGGGTTTTATAGACTTCGTTTTGATAGATCCCCAAAAATAAAAATCGAGTGGCGTCAGGTCGAGGGAACGCGGAGGCCATTTGTTTGGTCCATATGTACCAAGCCAATTTTCGCCAAAATTCACATTTAGTAAGTCCCTTACCATGTGGATATTGTGTGCTGGAGCACCGTCTAGTTGTAAATAAACATTATTTCTTGCAGCTAATGGCATGTTATCCAACTCCATTATTACACATTCTTCCAAAATTTGGATGTATCCTTGAGCATTCAAATTTTAATTAAAAATTCTGTAGTTAAGGACTCTGTTTTCATATAGCGCCACCAATACATGGAACCCAAACCGTCCTTGTTGTATCCTGACGACCGTCTGATGAGGATTTATGTTTGACCAATATGTCGATTAAAAATTCCTTCGCTAGATATAAAAGCCTCATCGGTCCATATTATATTTTGAAAAAATTGGGATTCCGATTAATCTGCTGCGAATACCAATGACAAAATGTTAAACGCCGCTCTTCATCTTCAGGATGTAAGTTATGAACCTTTCTTATTTTATATGGTTTATACTTATGCTTTCTTAACGTTTTTAAAACTTTAGATTTACTTGTGCCAATATCTTTCTCAATATTACGGCCAGATATCGTCGGATCAGCAGCAACACAAGCTAATGTATTTATTTCATCTCTTTCTCTATTTGTCTTATTGTAAATCTTACTTCTTGGTTTTCCAAATGATCCATACTCACTTAAATTGTGATATAATCTTTCAAATATTTGTTGTTCTGGCTGTCGTCGTTCCGGATAACGCTCAAAATATAAGTCTAGAGCTGCGTCTTTATTTTTATTACTCTCAATGTAGCACTCAAGCATATTTAATTTTTCATAATTTTGAAAATTATTCATTTTAATCGTCTTTTTTAAAAAATATAATCGGAAACGAAATAAGAATACCAATTGTTACTGAATTTTATGACATGTAAACAAACAAAAACAATTGCTTAAAACATTCAATTAATGCCAATGGCCAACAAAAAAAAAATGTTTTTTTAGTATTTTAGCTATTTAGGACAATGCGAAATATTAAGTGTTATATATTGTTGCAATCTCAATAAAAATGCAATTTTTGAGATTATCAGATACAGGGTGTCCCATTTAAGAAAATGCTACTTTTGATAATATCTCAAAAATCAAACATCTATATTTTTTTAAGAACGCCACTGGATTTAACGTAAAAAGTCATAAAACTTTCGTATCCAAAGCTTTTTAATCTGCATAAATAACCGAGTCATAAGAGATAATAAAAACCGGCAGATTTTGAGAATCACTCTGTATCTTCGAAACCAATTTAGTTAGCGTAGATCCGATTGCGCCATTAAATTAAACACTAAAAAAGAGAACGGGGCACGTATCTTAGTTTTTTTGTATCTCTTACCGTTTAGCCTATACCCTATACTATTAACGAAAAAAAACCACCCTGTACATAGATAAAAAAGTAAAAAAATCTTGAAAGAAAATATTGATCATTATAAGTTTTTGTTATGAACGAGGTAAACTTTTTATTTATGTATTTAATAAAATTAATAATAATTTTTAAAAATATTCATCAGTTTTTGAAATATAACAAAAAGTTGCACTGGGGTCAATAGCTGGTCCCCCAGTCCATATGCGACTGTTAATGCAAATTCCGTTCTAAATCTAATTCATAGAGAGAATGCCTTTTATGTTGCCGAATACAAGATTGTAAATAGTCAAACAATTAACACTTATAGTAGCTACCAATTAAATTTTGTACTTGGATACGATTGATACAATTTTAAGGAAAACTCGTGTGAGAAAATCAAATAAATCCCAATTAAGTGTTTAATAAAATACATATTACCTATTAAAATTCATAAAAGAAAAACTGTTGTACGTTTAATTTGAAGTTATAAACAAGTTTTATTTGCCAAATCATTAATTTTACTAGATCAAAGTCTAGTCACGATATTTACGTAAAACTTTAATAAAACCAAACATAAAGCAAAAGCAAGTAACGATACCTTGAAATGGATATTTATACATTTTCCGTCTTAAATTTCGCTTTTCTTTCCAACAAAAATTTGACTTTAAGAAAACATAAGTGCGAAATTTCGTGAAAGAAGAATCACTATTGAAATCAACTTCTTAATAACGGGGGAAGTGGAAAATAATTTGTAACGGATTCACTGACAGCTTGGATCAATATCAACATAATTATATTTTATACAAACTTTATCATAACATTCTAAATATTGTTAAGTACATAACGTAGATCCATTATACATGAATGTTTGCAGGTAAAATTCTAGATTTTTATATAAAAAATTGTAATTCACAAGCAAATATTGAAATACCCTGCATCATTTTGAAATACAAATAAAAATTTACGAGTTTACTGCAATTACATCTAAATTGGCCTCCTCTGAGTTAGAAAACTGATTGGGAATTATTTGTTCAAGATACATTGTGTATTTGTTTAAAGAAATATAAACGTACTCTAATTTGATAGAAAAAGCAAAAAATTTGAATAGTACGAGCTGTTAGAAAATCGATAAAGGTTATAATAACGTTTTCTATAAACCCCGGAAGGTGGAACTTTCAAAGTGGAACTCTCGCGCCCTCTTTCGAATCCTCTCTATACTTTTTGTGGAGCTACACATCTGTTGAAACTGTCGTTGAAAACCGCATGACTTTCAGTGTTTCAGGTCGCCGAAGGGTATCGCAACGGTGTTCACTATTAACATTTTCAGCAGTTTCTGTTCAGGCCTATTTCCTTCTATATACTCAAGGGAGAAACATAACGACGGTTTTAGTTGGTTTTCAATTCACTTTTCGATTACCTTCATTATTCATGCATGATATAATACGTTCTTTCTTTGTTTGAACACGTTTCAGGTTATCAAAGCAAACCGTATTATATTCATACTTAATTCCTGGTTTAGACCTAATTTTTATTACAATGTTCATGGTTTACAATAGAAAAATTACTAACACAGGGTACATATTACGGATTTTAGCCTATAATTTAGCAATGAAATTTTAGTGCTTATATGAAACGATTTTACAAATATTGGACAATTTGGATAGGTATCAATACAGAGTTATATATTAACTCCATTCATGTTTTTTATTTGCATGAAATTATGGTGTACTTCAGTTCTTTTAATCGTCAGATAGCTTTTCAACTTTATTTGGACATTTTCAAAACGGTTTGGATATGTCAATCAATTGGATGTTTCAATATTTTTATTTAAAGGGCAGGCAGACTATTTTGATATCGTATCAATAAGTTGTACTAACAGAGACATTTATACGTTATAGTTGAATTTTTATTTTAGGTTTAATTTTTTTTACTCGTCCGATTTTTCAGCCTTTTATAATGCGAAATAAGATTTTAGACAAAGAATAAAAAGCAAATGATAAGTTTAATTAAAGTAGGGATAATTTTCAAATAAGCAATTAACCAGGTCCATGTAGTCGTTAAATATTAATCTAAATTTTATGTTATTATACGTAAGTCAAGCTTTTGATTATCTATATTGAATCCGCCTGAAAACCCTCCACTTTTCTTATGTAAAAACTGTGCGTATTTCGCGATTTGCGATATACATTAGAGCATAAAACCGTTAAATAATCAAATTAAGAACAAATGAAAAGAACGATATACGGGGTGGTTCAAATACCATGGGTCACTATTTCTATCTTTGTAACGGTATGCGAGGTAGGTGATATTAGAAAAAGTTGTCGTTTTTGAAGCCTCTTAATATGCTGTTTACAGAGTTGCCAAATTGTGTGTAGTTTTCGAGATATTAGGGAAAATGTGAAAAATTTTTAATCTGTGCTACTTCGAAAACTATGAATCTGATCAAAAAAGGTTTTATACATAAATTTGTTGGTATTTCAATATCTATAAATAATATCTCGCGTCGTCTCGGGAAGCGTCATCGGTTATTCGCTGTCTGCAAGCAGAGCAGTGAACATCAACTGTCGACCATTCTATACCTTCGTCGTTCTCACGATGTCGGATAGAGAGCCACCCAGCGTCGACACATGTATACCCTTCGGAGTGACATGTACACGCGCTCCAGTTTGTACCCCTCTCCTTTGATGTCAGCCCGAAGAAGAAAGGCAAGAGGAAAACTAAGAGAACCGAAGTGAGATCGAAGAAGAGATGGCTGCTACGCCGCTCCCAGCAGTAACACCGATCGACGAAGCAGCTAAGGAGTGGTCACGATCCAATGGATTCCGGATACAGAAGCGGAAGCCGAAGAAGTCATCCATTGACCACGCCCACAACGTTAGACAACGCATTCGAGGACCTGATAAACACCGTGGACCACCCGGACGTCGAAGAAACTCCCTTTACCAGGGAGAGAGTTCCGTCGGTAATCCTTTGCGAGAAGGAAAACTGGGTTCCCTTCTCCCGAGAATTAAATCACCGATGGATCGTCTTCACTCGTGTGAAGGTAATTGCCGAGGTATATCGGATCCAGCCTGCCGCTGCGAAGGACCGTGACAAGCTGATGCGGCATATGGATAGGTATGGTATACCGTACCATACCTATCAGGCTGAACAAGAACGTTCGTTCTGCGGGGAATAGCCGGCGAAATCTCCGAGGCCGACGTTAGCTCTGTATTACTAGATCATGATATTGATATAATATTGATAGACAGACCGATCCCGCTTCTGCTGGTCTAGCTACCAACCGAAGAGGACCTTAAGAAGATCCGGCAGGTGGAGTACGTGGATCGCTTACGTATCTACATTGAAGACTTGAGGCGGAGACCAGGCATTGGGCAGTGTCACCGGTGCCAACTTCAGGGGTTGCGCCACCTCAAGTTCTCCTGCAGCGGAAGAAGGCCGAAGATCCCCTCAACAGCGACAGTACAGGACACCGCCTACAACGGCGCCCTGTCTAGTCCGAATCGGCGTTAGTTACGCCAAAATGACGGCGAGCGGCAGCGAGATGGCTGAGCAACGAATGCGGTGAACGCCGCAGGCGTAAAGAAGCCCGCTTCGCCCGCTTTAGGATTTGATGCTATTCTCGCCTTCCTCGGAGGCTTAGATATGGCAAAGATCCTACCTGTCATCCAACGGGTGGCAGCGGCCTTAGCTTCGGCACAAACTGCGACTGATCCTCTCACACGGTCACGAGGTGTTTGCAATCTCCGGATAAATACTTCCGAATCGGCGATAACCAGGGATGCCGGGATAAGTATATCTAACAGTATCGATACATTAAACTTTACATATTAACACAATTTATCACTCGCTACTCAAAATTCACATTAACACAACACTTGTTCAACACCATAAAATTCAATTAACAAGCACAAATAATAATACTTTTGGTGTTTCGAGGGACCAGCTTCCTGCTTCTAAGGAAACACCACCCACCCACCCACAAGTCCCGCCCACAATGATCTTCCTAAAAAGAATGAATCTAATCAATTAACGTAAAGTAAAATATCAAATTAAAAATTTTGTTTTTATTTTTTGGCACATTAAATAATAACATGTTGTAAACTTACAAAAATGAAATGTATTATCTCATAAAATCATGTAATCAAGCGACTGAAGAGGCTACCTCGCCTAAGAAGTTGCCTGAAATTATAAACACCTATAATGAAATAATTATAACTAATAATGAATAAACTGTTTTGAATTGAATTGAATATCTACACAATAAGCGTATTACAAACTCTGAATTACATTTGACGTTTGAAATATCATTGCTAACTATTTTTTTGAATACGGACCTGATTTTTTTAATACACCGTGGTAAAGGCAATTTAATTTTAAATTTAACTATGTATCGCTATACAATTTTCGTCGTTTCGCTGTCAAAAAATATATTACCAGTATTTCTTGGTATTGGTCCTACCATACGGTCAAGGATCAAAGAAATTGATATAGACATTGTCGGGCATACAAATAACATGTAAAGTCACAAAACAATCACAGACATAAAAGAATAGAAACAAATATAAATTACAGAAACTGTTGCTAGATGGTGTATCTGAAGAATTCATCTGAATTATAAAATGTATGTTCAATTAATTAACATCTTAATAAGTGTTTAAAACATTTTTCA
Source organism: Vesta saturnalis (assembly GCA_036346205.1). Classification (NCBI taxonomy): domain Eukaryota; kingdom Metazoa; phylum Arthropoda; class Insecta; order Coleoptera; family Lampyridae; genus Vesta; species Vesta saturnalis. The sequence goes on from JARFJB010000307.1 coordinate 6,002,485, forward strand.
TTTCATATGGTTTTCATGCTATCAGGCAAACAATTGAAAATTTTACGTCCCATTACACTAGGCGCTCTAAGTGGAATTACATCTCGGAAAACGAACGTAATACTTATTTCTATTTCTAGTATTGAAGAAATGAATATCTTTACTGCAGGTGTATTCTTTCTTGCATTTAAAAACATACAAGCATACCTCAAATATATATATATATATATATATATATATATATATATATATATAGTTCTTTGTGACCAAAGCGTTTTAAAGATGCCTAAAAGCGTATGATAAACTACTTAATTTAGAGGCCAACTTGTCACAATGTAGATAGCATGATAGAGTGCTATCAAGATAAATGCCAAGAAATTTTGGACATGAAGAGCTACCCGATATGACATTGCCATTAACAAAGATATTTAACCTACTGGTTTTCTTTTGAGGGTTATGGGACCATGTAAGCAGTCTTTTCCGTATTGAAGTACTTGAGTTTAGTTTTGTAGAAACTCTAGAAGTGAAAAGAAATGAATTTGACATTTGAAAGCGAATTACAATTCGTGTTAATAATAGCCAGTGAAACCATCCTGAAAAGTTTCTTAAAACTAATAACAAAAATATTTATTGCACCATATTATTCGTTCAGGGTGCTCAAAAATATTTGCAAAAGACGCTGAGAAAACAATTGAAGAGCATAACTTGATTATTTGTCACATTAAAGTCCTATTTGTTGAACGAAAGTTATACGAATTCGTATTTCTGCCATTTCAAAGTAAATTGAGATAAAAATGGGTTTTGCTAATGAAGAAAAATTATAATGTTTGTTTATGCAAAAGCATATCGTAACGCTAAGAAAGCTCTTGAAAATTACCATTGTTTGTACCCAGAAAGAAGAGTTTCTTATGCAAACATTTTTTTGCGATTAACACGAAATCTAAAAAAGTGTGGGTCTTTCGATAAGCCACAAAAAAAGGGAAGCAACTGTTACAGCAGCCCATGGTGTAGGCGAATTAAGTGTCTTAGGTACGAATTACATTATTTTAATTGAGTGAAACCGATTTTTTTTTTATAGTCCACGAAATAATATTGATATTAGCATTCACTAATTATAAGAATTGTGTTAACCAAGATGTTTCTCTAAGAGAGATTGAAAAAGAGTGTCGAAAACGTCGGCTAGAAGAATTTTACGTCTAAATAAATTTAGACCTTACAGCTGCCGAAAAGTTCAACATCTGCGACCAACAGATTACCAGCGAAGGAGGATATCTTGTCATTGGATTTTGACAGTGATGCGACTGGATCATCATGTTTGCCGGAAAATTGTATGGACTAAGGAAAGCAGATTCTGCAATAATGGTTAGTTTAACAGAAACGTTCATTATCGTTGGACGCGAGGAAAAAGGTTCGAGCATCAACGTTTGGCTCAGAATCCTGGATTCAAAGTGGTGGGTCACTTCTTCAACGGACATTTGACAGGCACCATTTATCTAAATTTTTTAACAGATCATTTACATGATTTTTTAGACGACCAGCCACTTGGCGTGCTTAGAAATTTGGTTAATTTATTTTACACAGTACGACACACCCACAAAGCGCGACCGCCGATGTATTCGTTTTCTAAGCAATCTAAAGCCGAATTACTAGATTGGTAACAGTGGACCTATAAACTGGCCTCCACCTTCGCCGGATCTCACCTCTATGGACTTATCCATATGGGGTTTTATTAAAGATAATGTGTACGAAACAACACCTCGGGACTTGGAGGATTTAATTTTTAAAGTACGGCAGGCATGCCGCAAAATGGCCCCAGCGATGTTGCATAATATTCAAAGAATGGTAATAAAAAATGCTCAGATGTGTACGATTAAAAACCTTTCCAGGATGTTTCACTAGCTTTTTTAGGATCTATTACGTTAACTGTATGTGGAATTTAGGTATTGTTAATACGAATTGATATTCACTTTCAAATCCTACTTCTCGACATAGAAAAACGTAGGTTTAAGATGTTTCTACAAAACTAAACTTAACATTCAGGACCGTACTGAAAGCCCAGTACCAAAAAAATACTGATGTGTTTTTCGACAGTGAAACGCCTTTACCACGGTGATTCAAAAAAACCAGGTCCGTATTAAAAAAATAGTTGGCATTGATATTTCAAACGTCAAACGTTCAAACCCGGTACACGTGTTTTAAACTTGATTGTAAATTTTATATGTTTTGAATCTGTGTAGTGGCTATACTTACATAGTTGCTGCGGGATACTAAAATATTTCCGATGTCCATTTTTCTGGAGACATGTAATTTTCTTTTGAAGTACGGTATCAGCCAAAATAAGCAGTGCCGAAATATGAAGGGTCATGGAATGGCTTGAGCGATGTCTGTTTGTTACGTTTGGCTTGTTTGTCATTGACTGTCATAATATTACGCAGTACGCTCGTATTAAAATCGTTCTGACAACTGAGGAAAAGGTATAGTAAAACGCTTAATTATATATCTTTATAGATAGCCAATCCTATGCAATCAATTGGCAACAAAAAAGGAGACGAAACTGATTAGTAGGGAGACAAGTCACTCTCAGCTTATGGGGCTAAGGTAGAAAGATATTCCAGTTAGCTGTAAAATTCTAAAGCTGTCATAAAAGTTTTTATCTTAAATATAGTTTGCGGGTTGGGTATGAGATTTCTTTCCTCAACAGTTTGCGTAAATGATATCGCCTACTCCGCAACATCTTTTAGAAGAAGAGTATATTGTATATTACAATCAACCAACGCAGCCGAGCCATGCAAATGTACCGTTCACGTCCTTGTTGTCATGCTACCCCGTTAGGGCTCTTCACTTAAGCATTTCTTGTGTATTAAGACCATTGCGATCCTTGTAATACATGGCACAGATTGTTATAGGTTATATAGGTATCTACTGTTTTAGTTCTATACGAAATTTCCTCCTGGTGTTATTTGCGTCTTCGTGTGGACGATTAATACAGGTATGAACCCCTGTTAATTAACGTTTTCTACTATGAATTCGATAAAAAAGAAGCTTAGATCTCAGTTAAAACTGTTAAAGGACAAGCGTTTAACTTCCTATTTGTGCATCGAACCATGAAATTTGTTAGACTACTTAAATCCTTCAGATATTAATGAATAATGTGTATAATATTATCACGTAATCTGTAATATTATTATAAATAATATAGTATGTCTGACAATGTTAATAAAACCAAGCAAACAGAAAATAAACTTTAAAAATGAGAAACGTGAAAAGAAAAAATATCGTCGGTAAGGGTTTCGCGCCGGGTGACGCGACCATTCTGAACAAACCTCTGCATGTTCCTATTATACGAGAATATTTTCTTCTTGCCGATTTGATTACGGGTAGGACACAAAACAGATGCGATGCGTCAATGTTGTGCGTCAATCCAGCGAAACAAGTGACATCTATTAGCAAATTTAATTATCAATGTTTGATTATTCTGTGTCGTTTGGTACAAATATTAGCTATTAAATAGTGAAGATGTCGTCTCTAGCTCATCTATTGTATTAAACAGGAAAGTGTAAGTTGTTTATCAAAAGTTTCATCCGCTGGGGCCATGAGCGTGCGTAAGTACATATGTATAAACTGTCATAATTTGCTTCCTGCTGTTCTTGCGTTTCTTTTTTTATTGTTCCTGTAATTTACGGAAAATCTGTCTTTTTGAAGATAAAAACTGCACATACTTGATTGATTTATCTGGTAAGTAAATAAATACAGAGTTCTGTTTAGAATAAAAATAAAATGCGAATAATTTTAGAAATGTCTATGCAAATCGTTTACATACGGTTGAGGAGTTACAGAATGCCACAGTGAACGCCGTTAATGCAATAACCCCACAACAGTTAGCAGCCGTCTTCGATAATATTCAATGTAGGGTTAATTTATACTTACAAGATAACGGACCACATTTTCAGCACCTACTACAAGCTTTCGGAGACCATAATCTGTCTCCATCATCAGTCACATTAAAACTAAATTGAAGTAAAAACATTCCATTTACTTATTGGCATTCTTAATAACATTAAGATGGAGGTAATTCAACAATCAAGAAATAACAGACTGTTTATGTCATTTAAAATTTTGCTGTATTTCATGTTGACATCAACTTCTGAATTTCCCGCCCAATCAGTAATACCTGTATGTACAGTGTACACCACTGGAAATAGTTGGAATCACTAAATGAGATAAGTGGAGAATTGCTTTTTTGAAGTAAGCGGATCACTTCAATCAATCTGGATCACCCTGTATAGTCAAGGGTATAACATTATTTCCATCCATACGGAAGTGGATGGGGCCCAAGTTTGCAACAAGTTTTTGAAAAATTTCGGGAGCAATTTAATAAAGCTGCATCAAGTAAAAGCGCAATGTTAGCGATTGTTGAGAAAGTTCGTCGCATTGGTAGTGTTGTGTCAGGGCAAGGGTTCTTCAGGTCGTGGAATAACAGTTTGTACCAAAGATGATGAAGAATGGGTTCTTGGCCAGGTTTAGCAGTCTCCATAAGGAAGCCTTCGATAAACGGCGTATAAATTAAACATAAGTGAAACATCCACACGTAGAATGTTCAAAGGCATTAGTGGTTATCTATATCGTATTCAAACTGGACAACGAGTAAACGCTGTGAACAAACGATCAACAAAAGTTTATTGTGGACGCGTGTTGAGTCTAGTACACGAAAATACCGATTTCTTGAAATATATATGATTTTCAGACGAAAGTCATGTTCACCTAAATGGTTATATCAATAGACAAACATCCCAATTTCTTGGATTCGAGCACCCTGACTTAATTGTAGAAAAACCAGTTCACAGTGCTCAAGTTTTTTTGCCACGCACGAAATTTACAGTTGAACAGGCAATGGTTTAATGGTTTCAATAGGATGGCGCCACAAGCCATACAGCCAGATGCTCATTATAACTTCTCAGAGAGCATTTTGGATACAGAATAATTTCTCGTGGAACAGACTTAGATTACTCCTCACATCCATCTGACCTTACGCCACCTGATGCATATATTTGGCGTATTATGAAACAGTGAGTATTCCGCTCTGGTGATGCACCAATAGATATTGCGGAACTACGGTAAACAATAATAACTTATTTCCAACAACCACCAACCACTGTTTATGATAATGTTCAATGATCTGCAAAATCGCTATGAAGCTTGTTTGCGCCGTAATGGTGCTCATTTTGAACATGTAAATTATAAAATTTAAAAAAATTGATAAAGTGGTTGTTTTCGGTACTGTTTGTTTTGGTGAAGACTGGCAATCTCAAATTCCATAATTCTCATTTATTTTTAAATGTGCATTATTATTTTCAGTTATTTTTACTTTCTCGTATACTACGTATACTAAGAGAAAATATTGCCATCGAAAATATTTTGAAATTTTTTTTCGCGAAAAACATCGATTTCGCGAAAAAAAATTTTCGATCGATATTAATGAGATTTGACATGGGCCCCTATATTTGAAAGTTTTGTATAAAAGTGGCTTTTCGTAAAAATCAATTAATGGGGGCGAAATGAGGGTGCGGGCGGGGTTTTCACTTAGTGCTGCAGAAAGACGCTCGTCACAAAATCGGGTAAAAATGTCACCTGTTAGAAACATTTATAGCGGGAAAACGCCATGAACTAGATATTATAATGGTCTAACAGGAAACCATAATGTCCACTATTACATACAAATAAAACCTAAATTTACCTCTACTAAAATTCTACTCCAAAAATATTGTCGCAAACTTTACCTAAACCTCAACAAAACCTTAAACTTCATATAAAATCCTCAAAATTGGAAAATAAAACTCATTAAATATTTCGAAGCACTTAGTGCTAAAATCATTCGCTCAAATGCCCAAAAATAACTGATCAAAACGGTAATTAATTACACAATTTAAAACGAAGAATACGTCTCAAACCAAACAAACACGATCCAAAATTTATAGAATCGTAAAATTTAATAAACGTCGATATCGGGATGTAGTACCTAAATTCGGGAAAATACATAGCTTCGCCATAAATAATGAAATTCGCTTACCTGTTTAGCAAAATCAGGTAAATCAATGATATTTACAATCGTAATGTTGATTCCTACAAAAATATGTTCAAAAATAATTGCGACTACTCGCAAAATATCGTATCCAAAAACAAACAACCGACAGGTCAACGGACGATTTACTTCGTAATCTACGTTACATTACCTAATAAATCTGATATTCCATAAAATCATTCTTCCAAGAAAGAAAACCACTTTAAATCAATTTACAACCAGTTGTAATTAAATCAATTCGCCGTCAAATATGCTCAAATTCAAGAAAATAATAATAATAAAATTTGCGTAAGTATGCTGTATAATGAATGTGTTTACATTTAACAAGACACAATAAGTACATTAACCTAAAGAGATGTATTATGAGTAATGAAAAACACTATCGAGATGTCACACAATTGTTACATTAATCAAATCGTTCTAATCAATTAAATCACCTAGTTTACTTAATAGGCGGTGATACCAGCTAGTTTCAGTGTTGGCATTTACTAAAATTACTGTAAGTCTGATTCATGTGCCGAAATAACAACTGGTTTTAACAAATAAATTGTATTCGTCACATACAATTTCGATGTAAATTCGCCAGTATAACAAACGAAAGAAAAAGACTTAGATAAATTTGGATTATAACACGGATGAATACGCTTGCATTCAAATTTAAACGGTAAAATACTTGGAGTTAATCTCAAAAGACAGCGTATTTAACCGTTTGTACATACAAAAAAAATAAAATATACAAGAATTTATCAATCTATCAATGCGTCTTGATTAATATTACAATTGGTTGTACGTTACACTAATATTCATGCTTCCACGTTGATCGTTAACTTTACTCTAATTATGCACAAGTTCTGCATGGCACTCCTTAATTTAAAGTATAAAAAAGTTTATTTATTTATAGCGAATTGTTTGTTATCGATTCCTCTGTACCCACGAATCAGGCAAAAAGACTAAAACCTGAACTATTTTACTATGGATTCGCACACAAGATGTGATAGAACTCCAGAAGAAATAAATGACCGGCACTTATCCAACACACAATCCCATTCCCTGAGCGAGAAACTGTCACTGCACGACAACGATAACGGTAAGCTATTTCGGGAGGAACGAAATCACTAAATTATCCACCAAATTAAGGGTAACGGAAAGACTTTCAACTATATACTTCACTAAGCCTCCCAGAATGGGGCGTAAATAATTCGCTACTTCCCAACCAACAAATCCTCGTGTGTGTGGGCGCGCCGCAAACGAGAGCCTTGCCACTACGGCATTGATAACAAGACTGCCTTCAATCTTCTTCAATCGAAGCCATCTTCAATAACATCTCGCAACTATGCTAATTAACCAATCATAACAATTTACTACTTAAAATTTTGAATAGCGCCAAAAACGAATTGAATTCGTAAGCCGAACTGAAAGAACAGCATCACCCAGCGAAATTGTATATAAAATCCAAACTCTTTGTTTAAAACCAAAAACTCTTATTGAGCGGAAAAGGCGACAGTTTGACGGCTACAAATTACATTTTCCAATGATGCTCCATAAAAGGGAATAATTTATACTAAATTTAAATTTATAAAACGTAATTTCCCTTTCAACAAAGGAAAATTTCTTAAACTTACAGTAAGGATAATACTATTATCTACAAAGAATCCAATTGATTCTTACTCTCAAATTGGTAAAAGCGATTAGTATTTGTAGAAATACGAAAACCTTCCAAATACGTGAAAGACAAAACAAAATGTTACAATCGAAAAGCTACCCAAATAATTTATGCGTTATCAAGTTCAACTGCATGAATTTATACTACATTTCAGATGTACGATATTAACAAATAAGTTATAATTTTGGAATTAACAGCAAATATTTGATAAAATCACGGCAACGTGACAGAACATCCAGTGCTTTAAGAGTTTGTGATAAAACAATTAGAAGGGCTGCTTTGAGCAAACGGACCGGAAATCCATTAACAAAAATTACGGGATCCCGTAAAAATTCAAAAGTGAAGATAAGTCTGAAGGATTATAACATACAATAAAAGATATTGTATACATCATGTATGCCAGAAAGGAATATGTCTCAATGCGAGCAGTTAAAAATTGTGACGTGCATAAAAGGATTATGATAGAAAAAGAGAAAGTGTGCGGTAACACGAATTAAGAAATTAACCGGAAGTTCAGTCAGTAAGTTGGCCACTTGGATGCGTTTGGCGTAGGAAAGTACACAGAAAGATTAAAAGGACATCACTTGGTCTAATCTTTTGTATCGCCCCTGGATCAAGAGAAGAGCTACGGCACAAGGAGAGAGACGTTACAATTAAAATAAATGCTGGACTAAGCCCAACCAGGTTAGGGATTTGGATCCTAGGCCACAGGAATAAAGAAACAACTGACGATCGTTTAACACCAACTTGTTTAATATAAATTTTGATACTCGTATTTGACACAACAATATTATTTACAGGGTAGATAACCAGATAATGTTTATATAAAACGTAATAATTTAAGAAACAATAATCTGAGCAATGTACACAATCGTTATCCTCAGTCGGGATCGCTACCCGATATGTGACCCAAAATTTTAGAGAAATTAAACTAACTAAAATAAAATCTGACCCAAATGTTCTAGTAGTAACCCACTTACCTTTCTGAAAAGTGCTAAATCTATAATTTACACAAAATATTGAAAAAGCTTTATAATACGTAAAATCAAAATATACAAGTGCACTGTTCGACATCCGGTGTTGACCCTAAAAGTCAAACAACAAAACATATGTATAAAGGCAACCAAATAGCTCTAAACCGAAGTCTTAGGAAGAACTCTCCTTAAAACGGGTATTTCAGTTTTAAATCAACCCAAAACGCACTTTAAAACCCAAAATATATACTACAACTTCCACTAGATGTCTACCATTGCTTTTTTTGTAAACCCAAAGAAATTAAATTTACTTGCAATTAGCAGTATAGACAAAGCAAACATAATACGTTTAGGTTCAGAAAGGCTTAGTTTGTCACTAAGTGTAAATTAAATGAACACAAAGGAAAATCTTAAGCATAAGTTTTAGACATGTGGCTGAAGGCTGTAATAAAAAAAATTGAATAGCTTTCTCATTAAGATAGCGTTTGTAGCTTAAACAATTTTAACCAATTAAATGCAACACATGCATTTACCTAAATAAGCATGACATTTATGAAATTCTTATAGGAGCAATCCCCTAAACAAGCAATTTGAATTTATATAACCCAAACGTTACTATAGTTTAAGACGCACTCGGTACAATGGCGACCAATATACTAAGTTCAAAGTACACGTCAGATGGCCTGAATTGCAGGTACATAGACATAAAATTATTAAAATAAATTGTGAATTATGTGTAACTGTAAGACTAAATACATACAAATACAGTCAAAATTTTAAGTTAAAAGTTAACAGTTACCAAACCGATTACAGGTGTAAGTGAGCTAACTAGAATTTCCACTTAAACTTAACTAACATTTGCAGTTAAGAAGTGCATAACCTTGTTCCATATGATGCTAATAAGAGGTTCACCAAAGCGGTTACAGGCATTAAATTTTCCAAAAAGGATAAACGTAGAAGTACAAGGGTAATTCGTGATAATAGAGAGTTGTTCTTACAGTAACCCCAGCAATTGTATAGGTAACGAGAATTAGTCATTAAAGTGCACTCACCGAGTGATGTACATGTGTGTATTACTTAGCCGAATGTATTACCAGATATAATTTATGTTTTAGTCAAGCGAATGGTACCATGTGAAGGAGTACCCATAAAATGTCCTATACTTGGTTTCGGAGAGCAGCTGTACGTTATTCCATAACTCGGAGAAACGTTGACCTACTATACTGGTAGCATCGGGCAATAATATCTTGAGAAGAAGACGATAAAAGACGAAAAGAATCTATATAAACTAATTGTGTTAGAAAATGAGTTGATACGAAATTTTCTTTTAGTGTGTAGTTTAAGTTATCTTACAATTTTACAACATGTATTTATTGATTTCCAATTATTATTGTAACAAAAAAAAGTGGTTTCACATACCACTTGTTTCGAAGCGAAACGTGTTAGAAGCTAATTAGATCCGCAAAATACGATCACTAACCAAATTTAGCACAGTTAGATATATAGAAAGCCAAATCTAGTCATGTTATAATAAAATCATAGAAATCTTGTCCATCATGTTAGTTTTCTAACGACGCAACAATTTTCATAAAAAATGGCGTTCCCCTTATCAAAAAGAGCCAGAAAAGAAGACATGTGATTTTCTTCCACAAATTAGGAAATTTAAAACTATCACATGTTCAAGTTTATTTGAAAAAGGAAAAGGTGTTATGTACACTGTTGCCAAACTTACTAATATTGAAGTGAAAGTATAGGATGTTGCGTAAATTTTCTCCTAAGACGGCAGCCGCTGCCTGTTTAGAAAGAGAGAATCTGCCTATACATAAAGCATCATTGCATTAGGGTAGAAACTATTTATTATTTCACGTCATATTTAATTAGATTTTAATGCATTCAGTTTTGAACTGTAATCTGGTTTCCGCAAACTGTAAGACATAATTTCGGTTGATTGACTGAGATTGATCTGGTTGATTTGATCGAGCATGATTTGTTTGAGAGTGATTAATTAATTAATTGATTTGTGTGTGTGTGTGTGTGTGTGTGTGTGTGTGTGTGTGTGTGAGTGAGAAAGGGCCTAAAGAGAGAGAGGTAGAGAGAGAAACAAGATAGAGCGAGAGAGAGAGAGGTATGCATTATGAACTTCTATTATGGAAAATGTTCATTAGTCTATACGCCGCTAGATGGCACTAGAATCAATTTTTGCTCAAAGAGGCCAGGGCTCAGACCCTGATACAAGTCCTGTCTTACAAGGCTAGGGTCTTCTTAATAGAATATAATTTTGTATAACGCGGCGAAGGCCTACAGCTGTAAGATTAAGTTAGAACCCTCATACAATTACCTCAAGGGGGCCACGATAGGGGCTAACCTCTACACTTGTCTTACAAGGTTAGGTTCCCATACCATCTCCAGCCAGGGGGCGAAGGCCCGAGAACAAGTTGCGAAGCCCTACACGAGTCTTACAAGAACCTCCTGATAAGAAATACAATGTATAAATAAATTTCTCGTATAGGTAAAAGAACATCCAATAGCATATAACCATTTTAAAGCAGTAAGATCGATAATTTTAATAATAATATCTTATTAGGGTAATTATGCAATTTCCAACATTGTATGCGTGTGCGTTTGCCTAACCTCCAGGGGTACTGCTCTTAATACAACCAAAAAGGACCTTAATTAGATGAACATCAAAAATAACCCTAAGACCAACTCCAGGTCCAAGACCTAGCCCCAGCTCCAAGACCAACCCCTACATCTGCCCCTCACGTGAGCAAGTACAAAGAATTGCTGTCAAAAAGGCTCTTAATGCAATAAAAAATAATTAGAGGTTGAAAAAGACGCATATTGCACGTGAGCGCCCATAAAATATGGGTAAAAAAATACGCCCCTCAAGTAAGCGAGTAAAAACAAAAAGGCCTTAATTAGGGATGAAAATCCCCTCAAGGGTTGAAAAAGGCCTCCGAAAAGAAACCATAGGGGTAAAAAAACGCATCCCACGTGGGCGTATAAAAATGTGAAAGGTGGATTTTCCCCATAAAATCCAAGATAGCGGCGACAAGTGTCCGTGTACTACTCATACCTATGCATAAATTCCGAAAATTTTAATTGCCCTAGAAATTTAATTGATTTTCAATTGTATAGGTACTTTTACGGACTTGAAAGTTTAACTCGTCGTAATGAAAGTATTTATGCATATTTTAAAATTTAAATTCAGTTTTTGAATTTTGTGAAATAAAGTTTGTCTTTTCTGTGTAAAATTGAAATTTAAGACGCTTTTCGAAACCAAAAAAACCTTCAAATTTCAATATTCTTAACTGAAATTCTTTCGTTTGTGTAAAATTATAGTTAAAAGTTACAAAAATATTTGAAAATAGTAATTGTGAATTTGTAAAAAAACATCATAATTTAAAATTTAAGTAGCTTGTTGAAGGTTCCCAATTAAGAAATAAACCGTAAGCAATTATATAATAAAACGATTTTTTTAAATTGTATATTAATATTTTATGTAGGTATTCGGGCTCGTCATAAATTGTTTTTTAATTGTTTAGGTACTTTTAGGAACTTACTTGTTTATATCGTCCCAATGAACTTATTTATGCATATTTTAAATAAATGAGATTATTCACTTTAATTTAGTTAAGTTTGTAACATTTTAAAAACGAAAAAATGGAAGTACCGCTGTGTAAATGATTTAAACTCGATATTTGCCATTTATGTAAAGCCATTCCGATGTACATTTTAATCTTCTTCTAACGCATGTATTTGATTGAATAACGGGCACTGTAGATTTTAGTTCACAACACGTGGGATTATACACAACAAATTTCTTTCCGTCTTTGTCACATGACATGTGTAAAAACGACAAGTTTGGACGTCCAACCGTAGTGTTGAATAAAAGCGCTAATCCGATATCGGAATTCTCTCATAATTTAATTAACTATATCGATATGTAATATAAGTATTATTTGCCCATCGTAGCGTTAGCACTGATTCTCGCAAGGCGAAAGCGTACTGTCCAAAATGAATAAATGGTTCCAATTGTAACCAAGGTGAAGTATAAATGTCAGGATCATTTCTAAATACAACATTTAATTTTGTAAACTTACTTTGTAGAATTCCTTTATTATAGTCAATATTGTCATCGTCTTTTCTGTCCCAAACAGAGGGTTGAGCTTCAGCAGGAGCGTTCGTTAGCTTTACGCACTTACAAGCATATAAGTTTGAAGTCCGTTCCAATCGGGAATCTAACTCAAAAAGGATTGGCGTGCTTTTTTATTTGTACCTACATATTGATACTAATAATTAGAATATTCAAATTGTTCATTATTCGGTGATTTCAAATTCATTCTGTAGTTTTTACATATTTTTTACATGCGTTTCTTAGCAGCACTTAATCATATAAATATAGTAAAGCTAATTGAGTCGTATTCAAAACTCTTTAATATAATTAATCTCCATTTGTATGTATCATCGTACACATAAAAATAATCGCATTGATCGTTAATCTCCTATGAGAAGCGGGGTTGTGGACTGAAACCCGGGATAGATGGAAAAATATGTGTCAGTGGAATATATAATATGGCAGAATATAAGAATGTTAGTTGGAAACACTACATACATACCAGAAATGGTCGATTTTTCTAGATATCGAAAGGGAAAAGGTTTACTACAATATTCGTGAACGCCACGAATATTAAAAGGTCCGAAAGGAGCAAGTACAGCAGCAAGAAATATGAAGAGTACCTAAAATAATATTTACGCAAACGCAAAAAAGAAAAAGATTAACACATCAAACACACAAACTCAATATAATCAAACACAAATTGTTTATTTAAATCAAAATTATAGTATTCTACGGTATCAATAATAATTTTAGAAATACTTAAATAACAAAAAAAAAGAATTAATTCTACAGTATGTAGATTTTCAATGAAAAGAACGATGAGCCTTTCAATAGAACATAGAACTCGCGTACACGCATCAAATATTAAGTACAAATAGCTGTTGTGTTAGAAATGGAAGCTGTTGTTTAGAAACGTACCGAGCTACACAGGCAAAGGTTTCCAAAAATATAGCTGCGACTCTCCCTCTAAAGAAAATTGAATAAATACAATGCATGCATCTCTTACCACTGTATGCTAAATTATAATATTTGAGAGAGATAAATATAACTAACTACATAAAGTTGTAACTCGAGGTTAAGTCAGAATGTAATTTTGCTCAATATGTTCACATTTTTCAGCATAAATAATTTATACACATTAGCGCGCTGCTTTTGAAACAGCTGACGAACACAATGAATAATATATAAAACATGCAGCCTCCGTGGTGGAGGGAAGCCGTTTTTCTAAAACGGAGAAAAACCAAAGCACTCCTTCCTCCCGGATAAGAAGTAAAACTGTAGGTCCCGTGACAATACGATGTTTGACACCTAGAAGATCCCTTACTAAAGGTGGAATCCCTTTAGTATGTCAAAATTACAATGATAGTTAGTGCTAATATCTATTAGTATATATAAATATATATATATATATATATATATATATATATATATATATATAATAGTTTCATATAGGGTAGTCATAATTGCAGACCGTCGACTCAGATCCTGGTTTTTGTTGAAAATGGAAACCCTATATTATTTAGCGCCGATCTATTATCAGACTTAGATTGAATCGAATAAAAAGTTTCACTATAGGGTACTTCCTTTTAAATTTATTTTGTGGCGTTGCCAAGTTAGAGCATTTTTTCTTTAAAAAAGTGAAAATTTATACCTTTACTTAAATTGTTCTGAAGACTTTAATATTAACAGTAGAACTGTAAGGTTTGGCAGACGGGTAAACAAGACCTTGCTCTATCTTTTGATCTTCATACTTCCTGATTATACTATACTGGGTGTTTACAAAATATGGTCAATTTTTGCAAATTTGAAATGACCATAACTTTTGTTTTTTAAATGGAACACCCTGTATTTTATCATGTCATCGTGTTCTGTTTTTAATTCTCTTACTTTTTATTAAGCATGTAATATACCTAACGTTACGCGTTTTCGAAATATTTAAGATTTGTTGCAAAATTAATGACAATTGTGACAAACTGGACGGTCTATATAAAAGTAATAAAGCAAACAAAAGAATTTGTATTTGAAAAATCATAAATTATGGAGAAAATTATAATAAGTTATAACTAAATCAAATGCTCGATGTGTCCACCATTTTCTTGCAAACAGGTGTGAATTCTCCTCAAAAAAGAATCTTCAACATTTCACAACATATTTTGTTTAACCATTTGAAATGCATTCCGTATTCTAATTTTCATATCTTCTTTGGTGGTAGGAGATTCTTGGTATACTAAGCTTTTAATATAACCCCATAGGAAAAAATCTAATTTTGTCAGATCAGGAGCCCTCCTCTCCCAATCCATTTATTGGGAAACGTTCTGTCTAGATGTTCTCTATAGTGGGGAGGCGCACCATCGTGCTGAAACCACATCCTTTGACGTATGTCTAACAGCAATTTTTCAAGGAGCGGAGGTAACTCATTTTAAAGAAATTCAAGATAGGTTTGACCATTAACGTTTCTTTCAAAAAAGTAAGGTCCAATTATATGGTTCCCTACTATCCCGCCCCACACATTCAAAGACCAGCGATGCTGATGATCTATTCTTCTAATAGCGTGGGGATTTGTATTGTCATAATAGTGAAAATTATGCCTGTTCACAAAACCATTTTTGTGAAAGGTTGCTTCGTCGGTCACCAAAATGTGTTTAAAGAAATCCTGTCCTAATCGTTCCAGTGCCCACTGGGAGAATTCCAAGCGTCTTGGAAAATCATTTGCATTCAGCTCTTGGACTAGTTGAAAATGGTATGGATGAAATTTATTTTTTCGAATAATCTTGGAAACACTAGTTTGACTAATACCTAAATCAGCACTGAGGTTTCTTGTGCTAACGTTTGGATTTTCCACTACACTGGTTAGACCACAAATACGTTTTCTTCGTTTATAACCCTATTTTCTCGTTCTTTTCTTTCGTATTGTACATGTCCTGTTCTTCCAAATCTTTCATTGAGTTTTTCAAATATCCTTGGATCAGAATGCCTGCGCTCAGGAAATCGTTGTTGATAAATTCTGGAAGCAAGAAATGAATTTCCTTCACCTTCGCCCAAAGCGTAGACCATGTCAATACATTCATCTTATGAAAATTTAATTTTTCACACTAAACTGAGCAACTAGTGAATGACGTTTAAGCCAAACGTCAGGAATTATAAATCGCAGCCCTACTGGATGCATTTTTTACACTTATTGCCATATTATAAAATTATGATTTTAAAAACTCGAATAAGAAGTAAACCTTTGTACATTAGTGTTTATTGGACCATATTGTCAACAAGGCATTTACGATTTGTAAATATTCAAAGCAAAAGTCATGATTATTTTATTAATTTTGCAACAAATCTTAAATATTTCGAGAACGCGTAACGTTAGGTATGCTTAATAAAAAAGTAAGATAATTAAAAACAGAACAGGATGACATAATAAAATACAAGGCGTTCCATTTAAAAAACAAAAGTTATGGTCATTTCAAATTTGCAAAAATTGACCATATTTTAAAACACCCAGTATAGTATAATCAGGAAGTATGAAGGTCAAAATATAGAGCAAGGTCTTATTTACCCGTCTGCCAAACCAGACAGTTCTACTGTTAATATTAAAGTCTTCAGAACAATTTTAAGTAAAAGTATAAATTTTCACTTTTTTAAAGAAAAAATGCTCTAACTTGGCAACGCCACAAAATAAATTTAAAGACGAAGTACCGTTTTTTAGCATTCAACAAGACAAATAATAATAAAATTGAATAAATATAGGGTTCCATTTAACAAAACAAAGCTGAGCCCGGTCCTGCAATTATGGAACACCCTAAGTCTGATATAGATCGGCGCTATAACATTTTTTTAATTTTTAATAATAAAGCCAGGATCTTCCGACTCACCCTGTATATATATATATATATATATATATATATATATATATATATATATATATATATATATATATACACTTTAAATATTGTTTGTCAACAATTCACAAAACTGTCTTCCACAGAATTAGTTTAGTAAATTGAGAACCTGTTAAACGCTGCTAGGAACGATACAGAACTAGAGTTTTCTCAGCTCAGACTAGATATACAGTTTATCGATTTGTACACAGCACCAACCTATCAACTTTCCAATTCACGTAAGATATAAATGTACGGACTAAAATATTGACAAACATTCAGTCCAGAGGACGCACATCTTCAAAATTTTAGACGTTAGGTAATAGGACACATAATTAACGTTTAAGTAGCAAAGCAATCTTTCATTACAGAAATGTATACCTAGCTGTACTATGAGCACAACAATCTAAAGGATTCAATGTACTGTAACAATTCTATCATAAGTTATGCGTTTAAGTGACTTTCAGAGGTTAAATAGAGATTAACGGAAAAAATAATATGTACCTAATTCGGAAGAAAAACTCTTTTTTTGAATACATTCAGATGGTAAGACTTTTTGGATTTTACTAAAGCAAGTCCACCTTGCAACGTTTTTCACACGACAAAAGGCAGAACACGAAATTAGTACACACCACACTAGCGCCAACCAAACCAAGTGAACGTGATAACTATACTGTAATGTGGGAAGTAAAATGTTCAATTAATTTAGAACTATGAGTATTTTTAGGTAATAAAACATGAATAATAAATAAATTTAAAACATTCTTGAACCATCTTATTTTAGGAAATGGATTTAAAATGAATAGAAGATTCGCTCTTCTATCCCGACAACGTGTCCCAGGCCCTTGAAGAGTTTACGGACAGCCCACTAGCCATGGGTCACACAACGACGCGACAGACACCAGGGAAAAGTTCCGTCGGTAATCCTTCGTCAAAAGGAGAACTGGGTAGCATTCTCCCGAGAACTAGACGGACAACAGATCGACTTTACGAAAGCCTAGGCCATCAGCGAGGGAATCCGGATCCAATCAGTCTCACTCCAGGACAGAGAGAGGGTGTTAAGCTGTGTGGATAGGTGTGGTAGGCAAAGCTAGAGCGATTGGCTAAGATAGTGATACGTGGCGTGCCTATAGAACTATCCATGGTCGACGTTACCTCAAAGCTAAAAATATAAAATATTAAAGTACTTTCTGTTTTCAGAATGAATCAAGGACCCTCAGAACCCCACGTGACGGTAGAGCTGCCGACCGAGGAAGACATCAAGAAGATACGGAATATGGAGTATGTCGCCCCCCTCCGTGCGACCGTACAAGATTTGCGGCGGAAATCCGGCATCGGGCAGTGCCACCAGTGTCAGATTGTCCATCATGCTCAGCGTTGTTGCAGGGAGGCAGCACGACGTGTAAAGTGCCGCTCCAGTGAATGTACGAAACCTCGAACAGACCGGGCTAAGTGCGTTAACCGCGATGAGGACCACCCCGATAGCTAGAGGGACTACCCAAAGTTCCCTTGACCTCCACCAGCTCAACTCGCCTTAGGGTTCGACTCCATATTGACCCTCATCGGAGTTATCAATTTAGAGAAGGCCTTCCATCTGCAATGTGGCAGCGGCACTCACTCAGTCGAAAACTTCGATAGACATGTAGCGAAGACTGTTTCCCTGGGTTAAGTATGCAGTATCTACATTTTAAATTTCTGTTCTGTTGACAACGACAATGTATCCACACATCTAACACATTTTTCTATTTATTTCAGATACGCAGGGCATCTGCAGCATGAACCGCAACCGAGCGGCAACAGGACAGTCCACATAACATCTCCACCACTACTACGCTTATTTTTTTTGATAACCACAAATCTCAACTCCACGATGTCTACAGGCATAACACACAACCACGCAATCTACACGCTGTAGAGTCCTAAGCATCTCACCACCGACATCACTGAATACATTATTACTTCTTTTATTATATAATATGTTTGTAATACGTATTGTATCTATATATCTATATATTGTTAATATGTTATAATTTTAATATACTTTGTTGAACTTGAACTTGTACCGACCGAGTCTTTCTTTCATCATCATTCTCCGTTCAGTCAAATTGACTCTGTCCGTCTGATATTACTTCCGTACTCCGGGACCTGCTGCTACTTAAAACTGTGGTCACCCGCATGTTTAATTACACAACCTTACACGTACATCAGTGAACCCTTTCACACCGGGTGTTTAGTTCCGGTGTAGTTTTTTATATACACCGTCAGACAGAAAGGCTGACTGCCTAAGTTCTGTGGTCTCGCTACGTATCAGTTGAACAGCGCAACGGGCCGTAGCCCAGACTCTTTTAATAGATATTTAATACATACTATACACAAACTCACACTAACACTCCGCCATAGGCTAGCTAAACAGCGTGCAGGCTGTCCACGAATTGAAAATGACAAACCGCCCATAATTAGATCACACTTCAGTCGCCCAGCTCCGTAAAGTGCAATAGTATTCGTAAATATCACGTAAAACGAGTGAATATCAAGCTCCGAGCTCATTTACCGTAATTACCAGTTTAAAATAAGCTTCTGATAAGTTTACTTCTTATTGGATGTCCTGAAGCCGCATTCCGTCCTAAATCGCAAGTCGCGATAACCTAGAATTAAAAAAGTAATCCTTCTTTAATAATACCCGTACAGTTACAACATTTAGTTCAGTATCTTGCCTACCTGATAAACACTCCTGTAAACCGAAATGTCCCAATATGCTTTACGTGGCTCTCAAGTTTGAGGCCAGCCAGGCAGCCATACAAGTTGCTATCCAAACCAGACGCGAAAGGCACACCGTGAATTAAATAGAGAATTAATTCCAATTAATTAAACCATATTTTGATTTCACGTAATTAACATTACACATTAATTAGAAAGACTGCAGTTAGACATACAAAACCCCTGTAAATAGGGGTTTAGTTTAGTTAGATTAGTTTCAATTTTCGTTCTTCAAAGTTAGGGATAACAATTGCATGTATATGATACAAAACACGATTTCTTTTATAAAATATAGTTATAAAGCAGTGTAAAAATACAAGTCTCTTTAAAATTATTAGATTTTCTGTGTCACCTAGAAGCACGTATATTAGAATCATTCACCTTGTTCTTATCGTGTAAGACACATTTTCAACTCTAAATTCCGTTATCGTAAACGTATAAAACCAGTTGTTTTTCACTGTGCCCTACCAAACAGGGCCGGGCTTAAACATTCTAGTATTTTTATTTAATTCTCCTTTTTATTTGTATATTCACTTTATATAGGACATTAAGAACATTTTCCTTCTTAAGTGCAAACACGCCGTTAATGTTATTTTCGCAAACCTATCGAGAGTATGAAACTATCTGCTGCGCCTGAAAGCACCCCGTTTAGCCGCCGACGACTGCAGGGAGACTAATCCAATCATCCAGGGCCCTTTGTGTATGGTTGATGTAGGGTTTACTTTTAGAACATATTTTCTGTTGTGTTATTTGAGCACATAATTTTGTTTGTCGTTATTCACTTGTAAATATGTAGGATAAGTTAGAATAAGTGTTAAATATTTAGACGTTGTTTTGAATAGGTAAAATACATGTACAAAACCCTTCTAGTGTACACTGATCAGTGAAGACCACCAATCGATCAACAACCCCCTTTTACTTTGTAAAATTCGATTTGAGCTAGAACCACGGTAAATAATCATGTTAAAAATTAACGTAAACAAAAAGCGGCTTATAATTTTAATCTCTTTACTAGAATAATAATAATAATAATAAGAAGAAGAAGAAAAGTATATGCACAAAATAAGTTTATTTGAGCAATTGGCTGCCAGGTACTTTTTTGAAAATAAAACATTACGAATTAATGGTAGATTTATTGAAAACTTGGAATAAACTATTAAAAGCTCACAAGCAAATGATGCGGGATTGAAAAAGCCAACTTTTAATGGGGTAGTGAAGGCAAAACAGTATTTAATACGAAGCTCGCGATACACAGCTTAAAGGGCCATTTTATAGTTGATTGCACATGTCCTAAGGAATAATTGATCACTTTTTTCTTATTAAAGTAAATTTATAACGAAGTGGTTTGCATTCAATTACGATTACAATTTAACAGTTTTATATGCAGAAGGGCTATAATTTGCAAACCCAACAATTAACGTTTCTTTTATTAATTACATATTATGGTTAGCTCGAAATAATCATTTTTATCGTGCTTCCTTTCAAAATCTGATTGAATGTTTTTACATTTACATTGCATAAGTAATTATTTGTACAAATTATTAGACCTAAAGGTGCTAAACCAATTGAGTGTATTTCACACTGGAAAGATTACCAAAATTAAACCTAAGGTTAATAATTATGATTATTATTGTAGCTGGGAGGTAATGTATTACATACGAATGATTACCGTTGTTATTGTTGTTATTAATTAATTCATATAAGGCCAGGCTTTTAAAGCTTGTGATTGTTTGAAATTCGCGATTTTTACCTAAGTTTGGTATGTTACAGGTATAATAGAACGATTTATCAAAATTTTACTAATAAAATACTTATCTTTTTTGGGGTTTTTTAATGGTGTACTTTAAATTATACAATCTAAACGTTTCGATAACACTTACAGTTATCTTCGTCAGTAGTAATGTTTGTTAAAAATTGTTAAAGATGTTGTAAACAATTTTGTCAAATTTGAAAAATTAAAACATAAACATTATATTTATGTTTATTGTTAAAGATGTTGTAAACAATTTTGTCAAATTTTAAAGTACACCATTAAAAAACCCCCAAAAAATAAGGTTAAGTATTTTATTATGAGTGTTAATGGTGAAAGTTTACATTTTCATAACATTTTATTAAGATTTGATTTATGCAGGCCTTGAACAGAATATTTAGGCAAACCTTTGAGCTGCTGTGTTCACTGTATACTATTTCAGGATTAAATATCTGTAGTCTATTCATGTAAACATTTTTGCGAAATTAAGTTGATAATTATTTATGGTGCTTCCTCAAAAGTGGTTTATGCTTATCAGGTTGATAATTTTAATGCATTAGCAGCATACCTACAAATAACCGAGATTATCTTATGAGATTATTTAAAACAAAGTAAAAGTGATTGTGCTTGCCCAAATATCTTATTACAGGCACATTTTTAATAACATTGCTATTAGTTCTAATACATTCGGTTTTTTTAATTTATTTGACTAGTTTTGTTTAATAAAAATTGCTGAGCTTAATTTAACGA
This sequence comes from Vesta saturnalis, assembly GCA_036346205.1. NCBI lineage: Eukaryota > Metazoa > Arthropoda > Insecta > Coleoptera > Lampyridae > Vesta > Vesta saturnalis. The sequence goes on from JARFJB010000307.1 coordinate 6,024,429, forward strand.
TTGATTGAGAGTTATTTTAATTAAAATTCCCGAAGCGTATTTAGAACCGGATTATTGAAGTTGTGTGTTTAAACTGTATGTATGTATTTAAATAATTTTATATTAAGAAGAGTATAATTTTACTGAGTAGGCTTGGTATTCGTTTTCTATGGTCACCCAAAATTTTTACTATCTAGACTTATCACAGTGTCGCCTTAACATTTAGTATCTATTTTGAATTTGATCCCCAAATGTGAATTTCGAAGCCATTTTTCAGGTTTTACAAAACTTACTGTGTACCGTGAATATCTTTGGCGAGTTCAACCGGCAACCCGCTCATTTAGTAGGATTACGCGACTCCTAGTGCAAACAGTGCGTAGCAAAACACCAATTCCTTGATTCTAGTAATAACTTGGGTTATGGTTATATAATCATTTAATCCTTTAAGTTATTGTTTTTTTATGGAAGTAGTCGTTCTTAAACTATAAAAACAAGGTAAGGTTATTTTATTACAGGCACATCTATGATAACATTACTATTAGTTCTAATATTTTGTGTTTTCTAAATTTATTTGGCTAGTCTTTGACCATTGTGGCTTTAATAAAAATTGCTGAGCTGAATTCAACGATTGATTGAAAGTCATTTTAATTAAAATCGAGTCAGAAAGCGTATTTGCAGCGGGATTATAGAACTTTATGTGTTTCAAGTGTATGTATCTATTTAAATAGTTCTAAGTATTAAGAAGAGTATAATTTTACTGAGTAGGCTGGGTTTTCGTTTTCTGTGATCCTGCAACATTTTCACAATCTAGACTATGAAACCTTATCGCAGTGGGGCCCTATAATTTAATATCGATTTTGAATTTTACTTACGAGTAAGTGTCAACTTTAAAGCCATTCTTAAGGTTCTACATAACTTACTACGAACCTTGACTATCTTCAGCGAGTTCAGTCGGAAATGCGCTCATTTTAATAAGCCTACGCGACTTCTAGTGCGAATAGCATGTAATAAAACCTCATATGACTTCACCGATTCCTTGATTCAAGTAATAACTTGTCTTAAGGTTATATATTCATTTAATCCTGTAGGTTTCTTTTTTTGTGCGAGTAGTTGGTTTTAAACTACACAAATAGGTTAAGGTTACTTTATTACCGACACATTTTCGATAACATTGCCATTCGTTCTATTATTTTGCGTTTTCTAACTTTATTTCACGTTTCTCTTACTGAGCAGGTTGGCTTTACGTTTTCTGTGATCACTCAAAGGTTTTACCATCTAGAAAATCGCAGTGCGCATTGACATTTAGTATCCACTTACAATTTTATTTAAAAGTGTGAATTTTAGATCCAATTTTCAAATTCTACATAACTCATTGTGAACCCTGACCACCATTCGCGAGTTCCCGGCAACCTGCTGGTTTTCGTAAGCCTACGCGTCTCCTAGTGTGAATAGCGCGTAACAAACCTTGTTATGACTTTGTCGATTCCTTGATTCAAGTAATAACTTGGCTTAAGGTTATATACTCACTTAATCCTGTAGGTTTCTTTTTTATGTGAGTGGCTGGTTCTAAAATACATAAACAAGTTAAGGTTATTTTATTACAGGGACATTTTTGATAATATTATTTCCATTATTTTCCGTTTTCTAACTTTATGTCATTAGTTTTTTTTAATGAGTAGGCTGGCTTTACGCTTTCTGTGATCACTCAAAGTCTTTACCATCTCTACTATCATAGTGCGCTTTGACATTTAGTATCCAATTTGAATTTGATTTACGAGTAAGCGTAAATTATGAAGCCTTATTTCAGGTTCTACATAATGTACTACGAACCCTGACTACCTTCGTCGGGTTTAACCGGCAACCCGCTCTTTTTAATAAACCTACCAGTTCCTTGGTGCGAATAGGGCGTAACATTGCTATTGGTTCTATTATTTTGCGTTTTCTAACTTTGTTTCGCTAATTTTTTTTCCGTGAGCAGGCTGGCTTTACGTTTTCTGTGATCACTCAAAAGTTTTACCATCTAGAAAGTCGCAGTGCGCTTTGACATTTAGTATCCACTTAGAATTTTATTTACAAGTGTGAATTTTGAATCTAATTTTCAAATTCTACATAACTTACTACGAATTCTGACCACCTTCGGCGAGTTCAGCCGCCAACCTGCTCGTTTTAATAAGCCTACGCGTCTCCTAATTTGAATAGCGCATAACAAAACGTTATGACTATCGATTCCTTGATTCAAGTAATAACTTGGCTTAAGGTTATATATTCACTGAATCCTGTTGGTTTCTTTTTTTATATGAGTAGCTGGTTTTAAACCACACAAACAGGTCAAGGTTATATTATTACAGGGACATTTTTTGATAATATTGCTGTTATTTCTAGTATTTTACGTTTTCTAACTGAGTAGGCAGGTTTTACGTTTTCTGTGATCACTCAAAGCCTTTACCATCTATACTATCATAGTACGCTTTAACATTTAGTATTCAATTTGAATTTGATTTACGAGTAAGTGTAAATTATGAAGCCATTTTTCAGGTTCTACATAATTTACTACGAACCCTGACTACTTTCGGCGGGTTTAACCGGCAACCCGCTCTCTTTAATAAACCTACGCGTTCCTTAGTGCGAATAGGGCGTAACAAAACATCGTTATAATTGCCGATTCCTTAATTCAAGTAATAACTTGGCTTAAGGTTATATATTCATTTAATCCTGTAGGTTTCTTTTTTTATGTGAATAGCTGGTTTTAAACTATACAAACAGGTTAAGATTATTTTGTTACAGACACATTTTCGATAACATTGCTATTGGTTCTACTATTTTGCGTTTTCTAACTTTGTTTCACTAATTTTTTTGTTTTACTGAGCAGGCTGGCTTTCCGTTTTCTGTGATCACTCAAAAGTTTTACCATGTAGAAAGCCGCAGTGCTCTTTGACATTTAGTATCCACTTAGAATTTTATTTAAAAGTGTGAATTTTGAATCTAATTTTCAAATTCTACATAACTTACTACGAATCCTGACCATCTTCGGCGAGTTCAGCCGCCAACTTACTCGTTTTAATAAGCCTACGCATCTCCTAATGTTCATAGCGCGTAAAAAACGTTATGACTCGATTCCTTGATTCAAGTAATAACTTGGCTTAAGGTTATATATTCACTGAATCCTGTAGGTTTCTTTTTTTATATGAGTAGCTGGTTTTAAACCACACAAACAGGTCAAGGTTATATTATTACTAGGGATGGGAATTGTAGGTAAATACCTATTTACGTAGAGTGTAGACACTCAAGTTTGAATGATACTATAATCAGTTTTGTGAGCAATTCTTTAATTTGACACACATATAATTTTGCCTAAAATGCCTATTTTAAAGGTTTATGGATTATTTGCCTTTTTTGGCAACCTTTTGCACTTACATTGGTACCTTTTTTCTTCAAAGTAAACAACTTTTTGTAATATATTGACTACAATGCACAAATATTGGTATGTGGTGTTTTGCATAGAAATCCGCTATCGAAGCCGGTAAAATAAGTTAATACTTGAAAAGTTAGGTTAGAAGTTAGGTTAGGTGTGTGTTTTGTTCTGGGTAAAATTTTAGTTGATTTACGATGCCAAAAATAAAAGTAAAGGACGCATGGTTTAACGATCAAAATAAAGGCATTTTTGCTTTTGACCAAGTTGAACGAGGGAAGGTGTTCTGTCGAGCATGCAATAAATCCGTAAGGGTTAATTTTTTTAATATTTCGTAAATTCTTTTAGATTTTATGTACCAAAAAGTCTCATTTCGACCAACATAAAAAGACAAGTATACACCAGGAGAGGCTAAAAACAAATAGTAGGCAACTGTTAATTTCTGAATCCACAGAATCAATTGAAAAGAATACATTCGCTTTAGATCTATGTTCAGCATTGGTAGCTGCAAATATACCTTGGGCTAAACTGGACTGCCCACAGCTTAGGTTTTTTTTTTAGAAAAGTACTGCAATCGACGTATCCCTGATCGAACCACACTTAGCAAAACGTACCTACCAAAATGTTATGTAAATGTAAGAAACATTACATAAATTTTTCAGTCAATTTATTATTTTAATATGAATATTTGAATAATTTTAGTGTATTGAAAACATAAGAGCAGATATTGGTAACAGCGATATCTGGGGATATGGGTGGACGAAACCACCGACAGAACAGGCCGTTATATTGCCAATTTAATTGTTGGCAAAATTACAGATGAATGTGGAAGCACTGCACATCTACTGGCTTGTAAAGTTCTTGAAAAGACAAATCATGCAACTGTTGCTCGTTTTATTAACGATTGCCTTTGTAAGATTTATTTATTATTATTTACATGTGTTTTCAACAAATAATTTGCAGTGTTATTATGGCCATCTGGTATACAGTATTCAAAAGTAAGGCTTTTATACTCGGATGCAGCATCCTACATGTTAAAGTGTGCTACCAGTCTTTTGGTATTTTATCCAAAAATTTTACATTTTACATGTTTGGCACATGCTTTAAATCGTGTTTGTGAAGTTATACGTGAAGAATACAGTGATGTTAATGCTTTAATGTCCAATACAAAGAAAAGATTTTTAAAAGCGCCAGCTAGAATTGCACACAAGGAGCACTTTCCAACAGTCCCTTTGCCTCCAGAACCCACAATAACCAGATGGGGCACCTGGCTACGAGCAGCAGTTTTCTATTGTGGACACTATGATTCACTTAAACAGGTATACCTAAAATATTGGCGGTGTTAAAAAATCTTAGATAATAGTTTGATGAATAATCTAGGTTGTAATGGACTTTAATCCAACTGATGCTGTCGCTATTAAGAATTCACAAAAATTATTTACTATACCCACAGTGCAGGAAGATCTTATTTACATAAGTACTCATTTTAAAATTATTGAAGAAAGTATAACTGAACTAGAAGCTCGGGGATTACCTTTAACAGAGTCAATGGACATTTTCACCAAAGTGTATACCAATTTAAAGGCATCGCCTGGAAAAGAGCATCGGACATATTAAATCAAGTCAGTGCTAAAAATCCAAACTATGAAATTTTGTAAATAGAGGAGCTTGTAGTTTTTTAACATGCAATAAATTTTACCTTTGTTCATTAAAATGTTTTTGAACTATTTCACCTAAAACGTAAATTTTGTATCCTAAAACGCATTTTTTTTCTGCCTTTTTGCCTACCTATTTTCAATAATTTTGTACCTAAAATTCCCATCCTTAATTATTACAAAGACATTTTTTGATAATATTGCTGTTATTTCTATTATTTTGCGTTTTCTAACTTTATTTCACTAGTTTTTTACTGAGTAGGCTGGCTTTACGTTTTCTGTGATCACTCAAAGACTTTATCATCTATACTATCGTAGTGCACTTTGACATTTAGCATCCACTTTGAATTTGGTTTACGAGTAGGTGTAAATTTTGAAGGCATTTTTCAGGTTCCACATAATTTACTACGAACCCTGACTACCTTCGGCGAATTTAACTGGCAACCCACTCATTTTAATAAGCCTACGCGTTCCCTAGTGCGAACAGCGCGTAACAAAACATCGTTATGGTTGCCGATTACTTAACTCAAGTAATAACTTGGCTTAAGGTTGTATACTCATTTAAGGGTTTCTTTTCTTATGTGAGTGGCTGGTTTTAAAATACACAAACAAGGGTATTTTATTACAGGCACATTTATTATAACATTGCTATTATTTCTATTATTTTGAGTTTTCTAACTTTATTTCACTAGTTTTTTACTACCTAGGGTGACATTATGTTTTCTGTGATTACTCAAAAGTTTTACCATCCAGACTATCGCAGTGCACTTTGACATTTAGTATCCACTTTGAATTGAATTTACGAGTAAGTGTGAAATTTGAAAGTATTTTTCAGGTTCTACATAACTTACTACGAACCCTGACTACCTTCGACGAATTTAGCCGGCAACTCGCTCATTTCAATAAGCCTACGCGACTCCTACTGCGCGTAAGAAAATATCGTTCTGACTTTGATGATGCCTTGATTCAAGTAATAACTTGGCTTAATATATATTCATTTAATCCTGTAGGTTTCTTTTACGTGAGTGGCTGGTTTTAAACTACACAAACAAGGTAAGGATATTTTATTACAGGCACGTTTTTGATAACATTGCTATTATTTGTATTATTTTGCTTTTCCTAACTTTATTTCACTAGTTCTTTACTAAGTAGGCTGGCATTATGTTTTTTGTGATCACTCAAAAGTTTTACCATCTAGACCATCGCAATGCGCTTTGACCTCTAATATCCACTTTGAATGTTATTTACGTGTAAGTGTGACCTTTGAATCTATTTTTCAGGTTCTACATAACTTACTACGAACCGTGAATACCTTTGGCGAGTTTAACCGGCAACCCGCTCATTTTAAGAAACAAAAAATCGGTTGAACTTTGTCGATTTCTTGATTCAAATAATAACTTGGCTTGCCGCGCTAACCATCTGCGTTATCGAGATACAAGCCCTAATCGATGTATGTAGAACTGATGTAAATTCTAAATATAATGAGATTACAATCAAATTACTTATATTAATGGAATGTGAGCCTGCAATGCCACAAGGATTCACACATACCAAAGCGGTAATGCAGGCTCATATTCCATTAATATAAGTAATTTGATTGTAATCTCATTATATTTAGAATTAAATTAGTTTTACATACATAAAGACAAAGTTTACATCGATTGGGGCTTGTATCTCGATAGCGCAGTTGGTTAGCGCGATACTCTAGCAAAGTACAGGTCGTAGGTTCAAATCCTACTCGGGGAAAACTTTTTATTTATGTATTTAATAAAATTAATAATAATTTTTAATTACATATTTAACTTTGAACTTATTCGTTCATAACAAAAACTTATAATAATTTAATATTAGTCAAGTTGCTTTGGTGTGTGTGGATCCTTCCGATACTGCAGGCTCACATTCCATTAATATAAGTAATTTGATTGTTATCTCATTAAATTTAGAATTTACATCAGTTCTGCATCATAAAGACAAAATTTACATCGATTGGGGCTTGTACTTCGATAGCGCAGTTGGTAGCGCGGTACTCTAGCAAAGTACAGGTCGTATATTCAAATCCTTCTCGAGGTAAACGTTTTATTTATGTATTTAATAAAAGTAATAATCATTTTTAACTTGGCTTAAGGTTGTTTTTTTTTTAAGTTTCTGTTTTTTTTATAAATAGCTTTTTTAAACTACACAAACAAGGTAAGGTTATTTGTAGATTTTTGCAAAATATGAGCATGAAAGTTACTCTGAATTTGTATAACGAAGTAATCGATGTCATACATCAGCTATTTATTAGCATTTAAAAAAAATTCCATAAAAAAGCCTCAAGAGAAATTATTACATTTTTTATGCTCAATTTATTAGCTACATAAGCACAGTAAAAGGTCAAAGGATCAGAAAACTGTCTAAAATTCATATAAGAGAATTATTTCACGTTCCCGAATGGCTTTAAAACAGTTTTTTCGCATCTTAATAAATTCCTTTAAGAATTTTATTATTTTTGATTTAAAACAACACATTAATATAAAAACAAATTTTGCCCTCAATTTTTGTTATACCATAAGCCATGTCAAAAAATGATTGTGGATCAAAAAGGTGAACACCCTACTGTATTGAACGAAAATATGGAATGCCTTCAAAAGTTTGCACAATCAAATCGTTTTAACAAACTGTTATTATTCAGAATTCGATTATAATATATTTTCAACCGAGAACACTGCATAATGCTTTGGTAAGAAATTCTTTTTCTCTGATACCATACTTCCAATTGAGCATTGCACTTACGGGCTGCTGTATTGCCAAACGTACGCCTCAACCGGATTCTATTTAAACACAAAACTTTCACTTTTATGATATATAATCCTCTGAGCTTGGGCTTAAACGAAGGTATTACATACGGTACTTCAACTGATATACAAATTGTATTTATTAGTAATTTATTTATTTTATAACCAAGTTGTGAATGTATAATTTAGTTGCTTCATTGTGTGTATTGTCGCGGGAGTTTGATACAGTTTCACCCTTTTTACGTTTTTGATTAATCTTTCTAAGAAACTAATGCAAAGTATTTTGCAACTCCCTATTATTACCTATCTTAATTGATAGTCATTAACAAATTAATGATAATGTTTGCATTATCTGATTTCATATTTAAATTTTAGTTAGCTTTAAGTACACCTTTAAAGTGTCGGTTATAAAAGAAAAGTGACAACGCTGTGCAAAATTTTTCCATAAGAAATACATTGCCCTGTGCTGGTCGTGCTGAATTTGAAGTATGGTACAAAGTATAGTCACATAATTTCGTAATTTTATCCATTTGTGTTGACAAAACCGTAATTTTACGTGATAAAAGGTCAGAGTTTTACAATTTCCTATGAACTTACAACATACATTCGGATATCATGTTTATAAATAAAATATGTTAACATCTTGATGTATAATTTTGCTACCTGTAAACTTAAGGAAATAAAACTGTTACAGGAATTGTACTCAAACATATTTTAATTCTCAATTATACGATTTCTGTATTATAAATTTTTTTTTCAGTTTATGCTCAAATATTTACTTTTATTTTTTAATAACCTACTGTTGCAAATCTCTCCTTTATATAAAACGAGTTTCTGAACTCCTTAAATATTTACTGATATACACTTTTAATTGGTTTTATTACATTTTTTTGTTGTAAAATGAAATATTTTACCGCCTTATAAAACAAAAGTCAATATCCAACATTTTGTCCTATAACTTTGGAGTAAGCAGCACAAAATACTTTGTGAAATTAAAATTTCTGTACACTCACTTTTTTCGACAATAAAATGTAAGTATAGGCTATAACTGAATTTTCTTTATATCACAAAAACATATCAAAGCACTGAAAACCTTTTTAAGAAGTCTTTGAAAGCTAAAATTTCTACACATTAAAATTCCCTTGAAAGGTTGTCTGAAATCACTTACTATATACCTGAGGGTCACTATAGTAGAAGTTTGTTTTAAAACTGAATCACAATTCTTCTAATGTAAGGTAAGAGATGTGAGTGCGACCTAGATTTTTAACTCTATAAACAAGGTGATAATATGCTAATGCAATAAAATAAAAGATGAAAATAAATTATTCCAACCTTTACCTATACTTAAGTCAAGATTGTTGCCATCTCAAGCGGAAATTATTTTTAATTCCTATAAAAGTGAAAGTGAGGCGTTATATTTATCTAAAGTTATCACGCTTTAACAAAATGTAAATCTGGACTTTACTCATTGGAACAGGAAAATAGTATTTTCGTATTTAACATGATGCTGGCAAAGATACGTCTGGATTTGAGAAACAGGATTTATCACGTGTGAATGAAATTTGGCCATTCTCTAATATGGTTGATTTATTATGAAAATTTTGGAAAGGTTACAGAATTATAGTAATCAAATATATGTTTTACTGGATGTCTATGTTGGAATTTTGAAAACGTGATAGAGTTCCGGCTGATTAACACGTTCGGTGCCACTGACTACGCTCGGGGCCAGTCGGCTATCGTATCGTGTGCCATCGGCTCCGCGAGGAGCCGTCTAACTTAATAACTTAATACGTATAGTAGCTCGCCGGGATTGTAGACGATCGTTTATTTGTTACTGTGGCATTGTCGAGTGGTGTATTTATGACTATTTTCGGCTTCGTTCGTATTTCGCAAGGTAGGTTTTTTCTTAGCGTTAAAATTTAAATGTATTTGTATTATTGATACATTTACGAAACCAGGAGCCAATTGAATACATTAATATGGACGATAATAATGCTGCTGGACCGTCAAAACCAAAAACACGTAAGCGTAAGCGTGAATGAGCTACTTACTCAAAAGGAATAAGATTTGAATCGAATTGTAGTGATTAAGAAGACGATGAAATTTATTTGTCAAGTGAGTCCGAATATTATCCATCAAATTCGGATTCGGATTCTGAAGATGAGGAACAACAACCCCTTATAGTAACAGTAACACCAACCAGGATTTCACCAGTGCTAGCTCCTGGGACTGCACCAACAGCTGGTACTCCTCAACCAGGAACACGTGGGACACAAACTGGTTGCATGATGGATTCTCAACCACCTAACGAGCTGAAAAATTTCCTTTCACAAAGAAACGTGAATTTTTAGTCCCAAAGCCAGGTGATAGTCCGACAAATAAAAATGCTGTTTTATCTCAAAGTGTGTCTGAGAGATCAAAAATTGGTTTGCTTTTTCATGTGGATTCATTTCAATTATCCAGAATCCAAGACTACTGAAAAATTGATAGATTATTCAATTTACAAATATTTCGGAAATACGTGAGCAGGAATAGATTCCTTTTAATTTTAAGATGCCTTCATTTTTACTCTAATGAGAATGATGATAATGACGCACAGTGGGCTAGAATTGAAAAGTAGGTGGTAAAAGGTAACCTTCAGAAATGCTCTTTTTGATAATATTATCTTGTTTAGAACATATCAACTTAATAAAAAATAATAGTTATATCGCGTAGTTTTTTTTTTTTTTTTTGCAAATGAATAAACTCGTACTTTAATTTCAAATAAATTGCTATGCTTAATTACCCTATTATAACCGTTTTATTATTCTGCTCGTTTAGATAGAAGGCCGTGGAAAACAAATTTTTTTGTTTATGTCAGTTGACAATCTCGTATTTAGGTTTTCATTTAGCTTGACAGTTTGAAAGATTTTGTTTGATATGTTTGATATACTGAGCGTTACGACGGAATGTTATTGCTAGCGGTAAGTTCCGTTTTTACTAATCATTTTAACTTTGCCAAGAGAAAAATGTAAAAGGGCCAAAGAGTCCAAAAATCAAACTATGTTTTTAAATAGCCGTAGGTTTTGTGAAATTAAAAATGGTAACTTTTTTGCAAATTTTTGCGATAATAGTTCTCTTTTATATTAGATTATGAAAATGTGCAAGCTGTCAAGAAGAAGATTTTTTTAAATATGGCGTTCCACCACCAAATAAAACCGCCCAACGGATTTATTGATGTTAATTATGCAGGCTTTCAATTTAAACAACATAAACAGAAAAACACAAACTAAATGGCTGTATCTTATAATGGATTTTTTTTTAAAATCAGTGGACGATGGGAAAAGTCTTCTAGAAAAGCAGAGATTTTTTAGCAGTTGGTTAGATAAAGTAGATATCGAATTGGAAGTCGCTTCTTATAATTTTAATGACGATCTTCCCATACAAGCCACTGATAGGCCACCCAAGCCGTTTGAAGAGGTTAAATATAGAACCAAAAAGCAAAAAGTTCTTGATTGTAACTATCATGAAAGCACATTTGCGGCAGAAGTGGCAGTTCGTAATTCGGGGAGCAAAGATGCTGCAAACTTACTTAAGGAAATAAGCATAGCTTCACCACAAAGGCCCACGGCCATAAAACATGTAAGGACTGAAAATGAAACTGTGATCCAACGGCAGTATTCTAAAGAGGAAGCCCTTGCTCAATATGTGGACTGCAAATTGATTAAGCAAGCATAAATAGTTATGAGAAATAGTGCAATTAAAGTGGGGCATTTTCTTTGCCCCTCTTACAGAGTGATCAATCGCAAGTGTATACCACGTGATCAAAATATTTAAGTTGGTACCACTGATAGGTTGGTAAGAAGCTGTATTGCTCTAGCTACTCTAGAGCATGGTTCGAGTAAAAACTACGATCAGTTTCAAATCTGCACGAAGGTCATTAACTTATACATATTATAAAATATTATCTTAATTTAAATAATGACTATTTTGTATTTGATTAGACTGCATCGCTATAAAATACAACAAAATAAATAAAATATTATTTAATGATAGGATTAAATCATTACAAAATAATGAATCTTAAGTATTTAAATGTTATAATTTTATTACAATTAAATAAAATCTACAGTACATGTTTGAAAACGGCATGACGATTAAATTCGATATCACAATTTGAAATTCAGAATAGATCATTTGTCTTGATATAGATAGTTTGTAAATAACTCAAGAAAAGACAAAAGTGAAAAACGAAGGTATAACATGACATAAACTGACATAAACTAAAACGACTAAAACCACGCTAAAAATTCAAAGCAGCCAACTGCAAAACAACAATATTAACAACTAGGGATGTTTGTCATACCACTACAGTACACTTGAGATTTTGATCACGTTGTATAATAAGCTTGAAAAAGCAAAAAACGAACGTTGCCCTTCAGTCAACCTGTTTGGTACCCCTATCTTCGGTACCATTTTCCACAGATGAAAAAGTTTGATCAATTCATGCTTAAGTTACACAGTTCCTGAGATAATCGATTTTTTAAGGACTGCAACAAACGTCAATTTTAAAAAAAAAATCGAATTACTCGGAAACAGTCCATTTTAAACCTTACATGTGATACATAAAGTTGATCTAAAATGAAACCAAGAATCACAATATGCAATAATATACAGGGTGATCCATTTAAAATAAAAATTTGGTTGCGCCTGGGCTGAACACCGAAACACCCTGTGTATTCAAAAATATTTGTACGTGATAGAAAACTTGACTATTAACAACTTTTATACAAACCTGTATAGTGCCAATTAATCAGCTCTCTAAAGAGGCTCAAGAAGCCCGTAACAAAGACTGTCGCAGATTTCGTGAACATAACACACACAAAATTTCAAGCATTGCCACGAATAAAGATTTAATTAGAATGGTCTTAATTAGAGCAGACCCAGTAATTGCCAGCCGCAGACAAAAATCGCGTAAATCAAGCAGTAAGTTTTCAAAAGAAGTGCTTGCCCTTTTAAAATGTCCAGACATAAACACACCCTCAAGTGCACCGCTTGATCATTGTTCAGATGATGAAACAAGTGAGACTGGAAGCGACTAATCCTTTTTTGTATTTATTTTTTTTTTTAGTTTGACATAAACATTGTTTAAAAATATCTAGTAACACCTGTTTCTTATAAATCAAACTAAAATATAGGTACCTAAACAATTAACAGATATATGTATGATTTTAAATCAGGAATATTATCATTACCTTAATTAGTATGTAGCGTTAGGTTAGTGGTCAATTTTATTAAACCCTGTATAATATAGCGAAAACTTTGCGTTAGACATACTAGTATATTTTGTATCCTAGAATATTTAATAAAAATTAAATGAAAGTTTTTTTTTAATTGTTTTTTTTTCTGGTATTATGTATGCTATTTAAATAAAAAAAAACGGTTACAAGCGGATCTAAAACGTGCCTGACGCTAATATTTTTCAATCCATTTTTAATTTATAATTTGATACTCAACACTTCAAATTTTTCATATTAAAGAAAAAAAAATTTCGTAATACAGAGCGACAGACTCAGCACTAAACATTGGTCTACATGCTTTGAGATACATCTACTGCACCCATTCAAAACATTAATTTTTTTTACGATTTTTATACCTTCCGTACACCGCGCGATTTACGGTTGGGAAGGTAAAAATATACCGTACAAGTACAAAAAAGGTTTAAACAATAATATTCTTGCTTCCTTTCATAAGAATTAATAACAAGTAATAACGTTTTTTTTTAAATTAAAAGCTAAACATTTCATAAAGCCAATAACATACTTATTATCACCTACTTTCTTACTTTAGCCCACGGTGTGACGGAAGGAATACAGACGTATTGAGGAAGGTAAGAAATATATTAGATTATTTTAATAATAAAATACAAACCGTATGCTATCCCGAAAAGCAGCTTTCCTTGGATGAAAGCATGATATTGTGGCGAGGACGTCCATCAGGCTGACTAAGCCTGATGGAACAATCCTCCGGTTCCATGTTTAAACAGGTGCCAATGATGCTGAACTAAGAGGTACAGGGCATGCAGGTAACGTAGTGATGAAACTAATGGAAGATCGTCTGAACCATGGGCATAGTCTGTATGTGGATAACTACTATAACAGTTGTGATTTATCCCCAAAACTTTTTGACAGAAATGCTTACTGCACGGAGACGATGAGATTAAATCTAAGAGAAAACCCTAAAGAAGCGTCAAAGAAAAAACTAAAAAAGGGAGAAAATGTTTCAGTATTTAAGAATGGAATACACGTAGTAAAATGGAAAGATAAACGCGAAATCATGTATATTACAGATGAGTGTGAAAGTGAAATGGACATATTCGGATTTGAAATTCCAAACTACTTGCTATCTTGGCATATAATAAATTTGTATATAAATAAATACGTCCGGAACTAAAGTCTATACCAGAATCGGCCGTTGTCACGTATCCTCTACCGTTTTCCTTGACGGTCTGTGACTTTAAATCGCCTTTACTTGTCACCGGCCTACATTTGGCACAAAAGCGGGTCAGTCTGCACCAACTGTGTGTAGCTCTGTACCAAACAGCCGAAAAGTTGCGGGCCTTATTCATTTAAAGCAATCTCGCAGTGTTGGGGAGGTTGGAAAATCTGAGGTAGTTGACTTGAAATTCGTTTCATGTAATACCACATGAACTAGCGCAGAGGGGTGGCGCAAGAATCAATATTCAATTAACATTTTCTGAAAGAAACGGATCATGAAGGAAATTTCGCAGGGAGTATTTAATATAATCCTGTTTTTAGTAAAACGTTGATAAAAAAATTAACTATGAAAAGTGTATGGAAAAACATGGATATTGAACAGTACATAGGCAGCCTGGGGCTTCAAATCCAAACTGGAATGAACATTTATTAATGCGATGTTACAAAAATTTCCCTGTTGGTAAGAATACAATTTCTTTGCGGTTAAATGAATTTGTAATTAAAACAAAGATTGATGTCCAAAGAGTTGCAACTACAAACCATTCAGTAAGAGCCACAGGAATGTCTAACCTGCCAAGTGGTGTTCAGGGGCAACAAATTATTAAGATCATGTATTGCAGTAATTCTCAGTCTATAAATCCATATTTCAGATGGATGTTAACCACCATCAGAATATAAATCCCGCCGTGAGTGACGAGCATTCATTGAAAAACAGTCGAAATTGTAGCCAGGATACATCATTTACCGAGAAACTTACTACAGAGGTTAAGTAATGCAAGAAATCAATCCCCAAAATATTGTGTATTAAATATTGCCAAAAATTCCCCAATAAACGCTTAAAACAATCTGTGTTAAAGAAAGTTAGATATTTTAAGTTAATTTTTTAAGAAAATATTTAACATTAGCCCTTCGGGTAGTAAAGGACGTTATAGAATAGAAGCACCAATTTACACGTATTTTGCTCCAGGCTAAACTAAGTCGTCATAAGAACTTGCATACAGTATAAATAAATACAAAATAAACTAACATAACTAACTAAATTACAAAATAAAATAAATTTTAATTCATTAAAACAGTTAATTATAAAGCATAAGTTAGTATTTGGACCATTGGTACGTGTGCCTTTTACTTTCACATTGCTTTTCTATAAGTTACCGTAGTAACCACAGGTTGCCATCGGACCGACAGGGAGGTAGGTCGCTTACTGCTATTATTTGACTTTTATCATTTGACAAGTTTAAATATTCAGGTCTTTAAATTAGCAATAATTACGAACTACACTATTTGTTAGGACACGATTATGATTTCTTAATAAAAAAACTAGAAATATATATTTTGTAATTGTTTAATTTGTGATCAATACTGCCGTCCAACGGAAAAACACCGTATGTAGATTTTTTTCAAAAATGAGATTATGTGTTTTTTAGATTTTTAACGATACAAATTTTCTATTTTTGCATCAAAAAAAATTTTTTTTGCAAACACTTATTTGTAAAAAATTAAATAAAATTAGGCGATTTGTACGTGTTCAGAAAAAAATTGCATATTACATAGAATAAAAGCCGTGAGTGTCAATATATCACGTATGTACCAGTGTTATTTCCAAATTACAAAGCAAAAGTGCCGTATGTTAATGAATTTCGTAACATACGTCGTTTATTAGTAGTAGACACTACCGCTTTATACCGCGTTTACATATTTTATCGTATATTTTAACGTGCGGTGTTCTTGCCTAGTAAAAAAATACTGTGTAATTTGCTCCCTAACGTGTGTTTTAACATGCGGTATTCTTGTTTAGTAATGGATAATAGTTAATAATTGCTTTACCTCGGTGCACGCAAGTTTGTTACATACGGCGTTCGTGCCTAGTAGTTACTAATGAAGAAGCACATACCAGCCTTCTGTGGTAGCGTAGTGCTGACACGACCTGTCTAGCATTCGGAAGGTAATGGGTTCGATTCCCGTTACCGTCTACACCTTGTATGAGAGTTTTTCAGGTGGTTTTCCTCATACACATGTAGCGGCATGGTCACTGCGGATAAGCACACCATGTGTGGCTACTTAGGCGAATGCCTTCCGATCCTATCCTGACCACACCCATCCTTAAGCCCACCATGCATATATACGTAATGTATGTATGTATCCATGATTGTGGCTGAACCAGCTCGGAAAGTTCGAGCAGCCCGCCCTCCCCCATTGGGGGGGGAATGAAATGCGTGGCCTTTTCCTTCTTTTTTTCCAGCCTTTTGCTCAATTGCGTTTAAATAATCGGCAAGTTAGTGTACGAGTTCATTTGATTGTTTTGTTTTTGTGGCTTTTGTGGTGTTTTTGTCGAGTCGAGAACTAGACCATTCGTCTAGGGACCATTGGTCCCCCTGGCATTAAATAGTATTTCTCAATTGAAGGTGATTAAATGGCCAGTTACGAAGTTATAAGTAAAATGTTTCTCTGTTTGAACCTTTTTATTTTTGATGCAATATTTTATTTTGTGTAATTAGTGAAATAGTTATAATAAAAAACTTATGTTCTAAATTCTGAAATGTTCCTTTGTTTGTAACTTTTTTATATTTTACATGTAATATTTTATTTTGAGCAATTATTGAAATAATTATAATAAATAACTTAAGTTCTAAATTCTAAAATATTCCTTTTGTTTGTACCTTTCTTATATTTTAATGCTATTTTTTTTTTGTGCAATTAGTTAAGTAATTACAATAAAAAATTCATGTTTTAAGTTCTAGAATGTTCTTTGTTTGTACCTTTTTTATGTTTTTGATGCAATATCATATTTTGAGCAAATAGTGAAACAATATTTTATAATAAAAAACTCTTGTTCTAAATTTTAAAATGTAATTGTAAATAAAATGTAAATTCTAAAATGTTCTCAAATTATGTTCTAACGTACGGTGTTTATGACTGGTATTTGAACTCTATTTTGTATATCGGATCATCGTAAGTCTATGATTGTTGACTTACGGTATTAATGCTTAGGAACGAAAGCATTTTTGTTAATAAATAGTTACTCATGTTTCAAAAAAATGTATTTTCTGTTTAAACTTAAATCAATTTAATAAAAATTAGTAATGACTTAAATAATTTCATATCTTAGTCGTATAATCCACGTAATATTTGTAAAAAAATATGCTTTATATTGAAATTATCGGCGTCTTAATCCAATTCAATTCAGTCAAATTTTTAAACGTAGTCTCCTCAAAAGTTGGAGATCATAACATACGGTGCTTTCCGTTGGAACGCAGAATAAAACATTAAGGAGACTGTCTTTTCATGGTCGTAGGAAATATAGTGTACATCAAGCTTGCACGAAAGTGTCTTTCCTGCACTCGCGGGATTCTCACACTCGGACTGGCGCCAGCTTGTGCGATATCTACCACTTTCGTAGCTCATTATGTAACAAAAACAAAAACAAACACAAAAATAAAATCAAAAACAAAAACACAAACAAAAACAAAAACAGAAACAGAAACGGAAACGGAAACAGAAGCGGAAACGGAAACGGAAACAGAAACAGTAACAAAAACAAAAACCGAAACAAAAACCGAAACAGAAACCGAAACAGAAACCGAAATGGAAACGGAAACGGGAACGGAAACGTAAACGGAAACGGAAACAGAAACAGAGACAGAAACAGAAACAGAAACAATAATCTATGTCAGAATGACATTTAAAACTTAAAAAATGTCATATAGAGATTAATACACATAAATACGCGTTAACGTAAAAAAAAATTCTAAAGCCGCCCGCTTCTATAGAAATATCGATAATACAGCTTCAGCGTTTAAAATCATATTTATTTCATTTTTACATTTATTTCGATTTACTTTATAAAGAAAATTTATGTAAAATTAAATTTTCTTATAAAATTAACGGTTATTCAGATAATGAAAAAATTTAAACTAACACTTAAATTAATCAATATGTTTATGGTCTATATCTAGGTATTTTTACCACTTTGAAATATGCAGCTGTTTTAGAAATATTTGATAAAACCCAAAAGCTGCCCCTAATAAAATAAAAATCTAATCAGCTCTAAGCCAAAAGAAAACAAGCTTAAGTACATGGGTATTTTCGTTCTGGAGTTATCGTGGATACTAACATACATCCACTCACACACTCAGACATCCAGACATGGTGGCAACTTGGGCAAAAGTTGTAAATGAGCTGATAAGTCGATTTAGCGATAGTGAAAAAAAAATGATTGCATAACCTACCTACCTATACCTATATATGAATGTGCAGGTTGGAAGGTAAAAAGGATTGAGAACGTGAAATATTCGCGTTTTGTTCAATGCAAGCCGGTAGATTAGATAAATATTTTAATTTAAAGAAAATTTTAAAGCAAAATAACTTTCATCAGAAACGTAATTTCTGGAAATTCTTTTCTTTAGACATAATTGAAATTATTTATTCAAAAGGATTAACCTTATGGTTTTCGAGAAAACAATTTTAGAAGAATAAATGA
Source organism: Vesta saturnalis (assembly GCA_036346205.1). Classification (NCBI taxonomy): domain Eukaryota; kingdom Metazoa; phylum Arthropoda; class Insecta; order Coleoptera; family Lampyridae; genus Vesta; species Vesta saturnalis. The sequence continues at coordinate 6,043,202 of JARFJB010000307.1, forward strand.
TTTTGTTGATAGCTGGAACTAAAATTGGTTTTTGTAAATAACAAATAAGCAGGAAATAAAAGTGTTTTATGTAAATGCGTGTATTTGTTCGGATAAACAGAAAATGTTTGAGGGACAGCTTTGGGCTTTTCACCTAAGTTAGCAAAGGGATTGGGTCAACTGGTTTACACCTATAACTCGGAAAATAAAAAGGTCTGCTTTACGTTACTTGTCCACCGCTTGCAGAAGTGGCGTATATTTTGTATGTATGTTATCGTCTGCACGGTTTTGATACTCGGAGATGCGTGAAAGTGTACTAGTTAACGGTCAGGTATGAATCGAGAAGCATTCTCAGGTGAATCGGAAAGGATTCTATAACCCAAAAGGAGGAAAAAGTAAAAGGTAACGTTTTTCATTCCTTCTCCAAGGGAAAGAGCGGGCTGCTTGAACCTTCCAAGATTCTTCGGTCACAGTCATGGATTCCTAACGTACACGTACATACAATCAGTATGTATGCATGGTGGGATTAAGGATAGGTGCGGTCAGGATGTATTGGAACGAACGGAGTTAAGGTTCTTAGAGGAGAGATACTACTCCCGCATTAGTCTAAATAGCTGCACATGACGTACGTATACGCAGTGATCATTTCGCTATTCGTCTATTAGGAAAAGTCCATGAAAAACCGCATACAATGTAGGAGGCAACGGGAATCGTACTCATTACTGCACGAGTGCTAAGCAGGTCGTGTTACCACATATCCAATAGCTCGTATTCTAAAAAAAGGTTCTACGGCTGCTTTATGTAGAAACGAGCACGTGTGGCAGCAGAATACCTTGCATATTAGATTATCAGAAGTTGTAAATGAAGGGATTGATGTGCAATTGATAGAATTTTGGACATGTGAAAATACAGTTGCCCGGATTGGTAAGAAAGAAAAGTTAATTAGGATTTTTGCGATAAGGATCTGGATCATTACAATTTTTCATTTTGTTATTGTTTTACTCTGGGTTTATTTATTTATATTTATTTAATTTCTTTGCATTTTATTCACATGAGGTGTAAATAAAAGTCAAAAAGAAGTAATATTGTATTTATAAAGCATAGTTTTTTTAAAATTAAGGAAGAATAAAAAGTTAAAAAGTATTAATGATAACAAAATTGTGATATAAGCTTGTACTTAACGTTTAAACATATACTTAACTTTCTTGAATTCTAGTAAAATAATGTGTAAAATTAGTACCTCCATTCATTATATAAATTATATATATATATATATATATATATATATATATATTATATATATATATATATATATATATATATATATATATATATATATATATATATATGATACATACATACATATAACTTAACTTAACCCTTGCGGGGTACGCAAAACAATCCCTGCCTCTTATTTATTTTATCTTTCTTTCTTTTTATACTCTACTACATTCGGCCAAGTTGTAGGCGGCGTCCCAGTCCCGGCCTTACCTCTAACCTCACTCCCATATTTTGCTTCGTTAATCTTGCGCTATTCAATCTCTCAATGTGACCAAACCAACATAATTTACTACCAATGATTAATTTCCAATCAAGTGTTGGTGTTTCTGTGTAAACGTGAATTACAAAATTTAGCGGCACCCCATATGTGGGCAGTAACTTTCTTATTATTTCCATGCGATCTAAATTTTTTTTTTAAACCCTCTACTAACCCTTTTAGTTTCCTCCGTAGGTTAGAAATCATTCTGTGTATGAAGATTATTTTCAGAATGACGTTAGGTTAGGTTGTAATTTTAAATAAACTGTGTGTCAATCTACACCGCCAAAGACCAATTAGCTCGCTTTATTCAGTGATCAATTGTATGCAGGTTTTTTCTCGCTTCTAAAGCACTCAGGTGGTATAAAATGGAGCGATGCTAATGGACGCATTTACTATGAGGGAAATAATCATAAAATAAGTTTTAGTTTCACTTCCACTGGTGTCACAAGAAAGAAATATGTAAATGGAACCCAAGATTCTTACAGAATGCAACTCAAATTGGCCACTTCGTATATAAATTTATATTCATTAACCTTACTTTGTGGAATGCCATACTTAACAACATTAACGTTATAAATACAATACAGGGTGTGGCGCGAAGGGTTTTGATTAAAAGTAATGGCGAATACAGTTATGTTAAAAATCTGAAATTACGAAGCGGTAGGTTTTGGATGACGCTGAGTTCAAATATAATATTGTCCTGAATGTGGCACTCCAGTTATACCGGAAGTAGACGTCAACCTTGTTATTTTAAATGGAGCCTAATATTTTTTATTTTATTTTCGAATTCTACATGAAATTCTAGATAAAATTTGTGCACAATATCCTATACCAAAAATGAAGTATTTTCGAGATATTTCGATTTTTTTAAAAATTTTGAAAAAATCCTAGTCCACATTGAATAACGATATCTCCATTAATAACGAAGCTAGTGACGTGAAATTGTAACCAATAAACAACAAGCGCTTGCCCGTTTTAACTCCAAATATCCATCTCATTGATATTTCATACAGGGTGTTTTAAACTTAGCCGCCAACATGCACGACTTAAATCATTTATAAGTTGCTTACTTTAAATAGAACACCCTGTATTTTATTACATTTTCCGCTGTATTTTTTTAAGCCAATTCGTTTGGTATCAGTATTCCTTATAACTAAATCCAACCATTTTTGAGATATTTCATTATCTTAGTTAAAACATAACAACACTTAATTATTTCAACATTAGTAAAGCGTAGGCCATGATTTCCATTATTTAAGGTGATATTTTCTTATTTTTTCATAAGTTATTAATTCTGAAAAGTAACCAATAGCCTGAAAGGATTATTAATTGTGGATATCATTAAAAACGTTGACTAGGTATTTTGTATTAATTTAATTAGATAACTTACAAACAAAAATAACTAACTTGCTTTAATTCTCGACCATATTTCCAGAATTACAAGACATAACTAAATTAAAAGGATTCATAAATGTTTAGAAGTAGATGGTGCTAATTTTGAACACTTATTATAAAACTTTATTTGTTTAATATTACATTTAGTTATTTTTGTTTGTAAGTTACCTAATTAAATTAATACAAAATACCTAGTCAACGTTTTTAATGATATCCACAATTAGTAATCCTTTCAGGCTATTGGTTACTTTTCAGTATTAATAACTTATGAAAAAATTACAAAATATCACCTTAAATAATGGAAATCATGGCCTACTCTTTACTAATGTTGAAATAATTAAGTGTTGTTATGTTTTAACTAAGATAATGAAATATCTCGGAAGTGGTTGGATTTAGGTATAGGGAATACTGATACCAAATGAATTGGTTTAAAAAAATACAGCGGAAAATGTAATAAAATACAGGGTGTTCTATGTAAGGTAAGCAACTTATAAATGATTTAAATTGTGCATGTTGGCGGCTAAATTTAAGACACCCTGTATGAAATACCAATGAGATGGATATATGGAGTTAACGGGCAAGCGCTTGTTGTTTATTGGTTACAATTTCACGTCACTAGCTTCGTTATTAATGGAGATAGCGTTATTCAATGTGGACTAGGATTTTTAAAAAATTTAAAAAGAAATCGAAATATCTCAAAACTACTTCATTTTTGGTATAGGACATTGTGCATAAATTTTATCTAGAATTTCATGTAGAATTCGAAAATAAAATAAAAAATATTAGGCTCTATTTAAAATATCAAAGTTGACGTCTACTTCCGGTATAACCGGAAGTGCCACATTCAGGACAATATTATATTTGAACTCAGCGTCATCCAAAACCTACAGCTTCGTAATTTCAGATTTTTAACATAACTGTATCCGCCATTACTTTTAATCAAAACTCTTCGCGCCACACCCTGTATACTTCCACAATTTCATTTGTGTAATAATTATGTATTTCTACACACCTTTCAATACAGCATGAATCATTATCAAGAGAAAATATACAAGTAGAATAACAAACAAGTAGTTGTGTTATATATCCTTTAGGTAAAACAGCAAGCTGGGTCTTAATCATAGTTCTATATTTTAAAATATCTGTTATAGGTGATTCTATAAGATCAACATGCTCGTTTATTAAAGGTACATACTGTATATGTTTATAAATTTCGAATGCTTCCAAAACATCCAATTTGTCTTAATGTTTCATTAAGATGAAATACACAACAAAATAACGAATACACAAAAGAGTAGCCATAAAATAAAATACTATTGTTATTTTACCATTACAAATGATCAAACAATTCAACAATGTTACATTTATATTGCAGTTTGTATTAACCTAATTAGGACAATTTAATTTGACTTTACATCAAAATTCACACACAGGAACAGGGTAGCTCATTACAAAATGCACGATTGTAATTTAAGCCTTAAAAAATTGAATTGGCTCTTCTTTCAAGATCGTCCTGACGGAATAAGAGAATTGTGCAACTTTTAAGGTCAAATTATCAAAATGTTCGTGTCGGCAAAACGGAAAGTGATGAAAATAATAATAACAAATAAATGTAATTCAAATCCGGTAATTTTAATAAATAATAGTGTTCAGCAAAGCGTTCCTTGAAAATGTGCTGCTATATAATTAGAAAACTCTACTAAAAGCATAAAATGGTTAGTAAAATAAAAAGTTCCTTCCCTCATTTTCAAAAGCAGCGAACCGTGTCGCTTTTCTAGAAATTGAGTCTATCAATTCGTGTTCATCAGTTTATCTACAAAAAAAAATTGATGACAAAGCAAAAAATGTAAAGGGGCATTTTTCTCGATTAGCTCGCTAATTAATGCAAATTCACGTATAACACTTAAAAGCATAAATAATTTTTGATTCTCAATACCTAACACACCCACCCGTAAAATGATTTTAATTTAAAAGGCGTGTAGAGGAAACGATCTATAAGATAATAGAGCACTTCTCTTAATAGATGGCGTTACTTTGTATACATAAAACCTATTTTCAAAAAATAAACATTTAAAGAGCACTTGAGAAAATACTTTTCAATGTTTTCCACCACGAATATATTATACAAAAGATCGAAAATTAAAGTATAGTGGCTTTGGGTAAGTAAACCTATTAAAACTCGAAACTTATCAGCAAACCCTTAAAGTAAGGAAGTTGTTTGAGATACATGCGCTTAAATAACCATAAGAAAGACATAAAGTTTTATTCATTGTATAGTAAGGGAACCGCCTAAAAGCAAATCATCTTTAATTTGCCACGACTACACTTTACTGAGATTATTGTCAACCTCACTCTGTATTGAACGACTACTTTAATTAGGAAATTCGCAAATTATTAAATTTAATAGTCGTTTAAAGATTAATTCTTTGGCGCAATTGCATGTTAATCATGCATTATATAAGGCTATCTGAATTTTGTAAATACTTTAAATGTAATTCCAAAGGCTTAAAATTCGTAAATAACAACTTTTATTTCATAAATCTTGTAACATTGTAAATACAAAGTTTATTTCAAGCTTAAAACCTTTCATATTACTTGATTATAATCTTGTCCTTAGAGTGAAACTTTTTTCAACATCACTTTTTTTCGATAATAATATTTGACACCAATTTAATCTCTTAACACGCTTTTTCACGGAAAAAGCTTAACCAGTATTTGTAAATGTAAGGAGCAAGACATTGTAAAAGTCGATTATAATAATATAAAGTAAAGTTCTTATGATACAATTTATCACACGACGTTTCTATAATATTTGATAAAACGTAACGTGACGGTTATAATTTATATGGAACAAATGACTTGAGAGAAAAAAAACTGAAAACTGAAAAGAAAAGAATGTAGAGGAAATGTAACATAAATTATAAATGACACTGTAAGGTGACTAACACGTATCATTACACGCACCGCATATTTTATCAATAAATTAATTGCAAAATGATATGGTAAAGGTGGGTAATTGCGGACGCCTAAGGTCGAACGACCCTCAATCATTAATTATTAAAGGAAATATATTCAAGATCGGTTTAAATAAAAGACAAAGATTCAATCAACTGAATTTTAATGAGAAATTAACAAAGAAAATGAACATTAAAAAATGAGATTCAGAACAATAAAATGTATGTGTATCTTGTATTATCCGCTCTTGGCGGGTATTTGCAGCAGGTGGTCGCAGTTTGCCTGTTTCATAGTTCACATACAGAAATCACATATGAACTGCTTCCTCGTGGAGTCTGTACAAAGTTTATGAGCCCAACGATCGCGTAAGTTACACTTTAGCCACAGTTCATTGTTTTTCCCAAACTCCCCACATACCAAACAAATATCTTCATTAATTTCATCCTGAATATCATCATCAGTAGACAAGTTTTCCTGTTCATAATTTTCTTCCGCATAATTTATTGTATTTCTTTTTCTGCTACTTTGCTCTGGGACTCGTTACATTTTTTTTTCACATCCTTCATATTTCGTTTTTTGTCATATTTCTTCGCTTTTGTTTATCTTCTAATACATCTTTCTAGACGGATGTTAAAATTACTGAATGCTGTTTTCTTGTATTCTTTCTTTTTTTTGTATTCACGTTCGAGGGTCCAGGCACGGGTAGGAACTCATCAAAAGAAATCGTTAATATTGCTTCCTCTCTGCCCTTTTTTGGAGTTGTTTCGTTTTCCTTCTCGATCTAGTTCACATTTTCGTCTAGTCTCATTTGAATTATTGACTGCTAGACAGTCGGAGGGTAAAAAGTCCTCATCTGTAAATGCATGTTCATTCTGAGGATAAAGTCCAGTTGTCTTAAACCCTTTAATCTACGCCAGTGTCATTATGACATATTTATCATCTTCATTTGGGTGTCATTATGGCCTTCATAATAGCACCCAGTGCCATTATGAACTCATAATAACACGCAAATTTTAAAATAAAAAACAGGCAAGAAGAAAGTTAGTTACAACTTTTACTTCATTATAAAATCTTTACCGACATTTATTTATTGTAAACATTAATTATAAAGTCCGTACAATTTGTTAAATTCAGTCCATCAATGCGTGAAACTCATGTAAAGCACAAAATTGAACGCAAATAATGACGTTGTCAACGTAAAAATTGCAACAATCAACAAGCGCGGTTACTATAACATCGATTAACATGGGCACTTAATAATTTTGAATTTTTATTTACAAAACGTTTCTGATATTGTAAACAAATCGAATCTATGCAAAGAAAATCTATTTGGACTAGCGCAGATTAAATTTTGAATGATACACGTTCGATATGAACTTCGTAATGAAACTTGTGTAAATAAACCACTCGGCTAACGCCTCGTGGTTTAACTTTACACGCGTTTCATTCTGACGTTCATATCGAACTAGTATCATTAATAACTATAATAACCTTTTCTGTATTAGACACTCTCATAAACGCATTGTTAAATAGTTCTGCAAGTTGATATGCTGTTATGCATTCTCCTGGATGATTTTTTAAGTATTTGTCACATACTGCGTAGTATGCCACTTTTAAAGGGTAAAAAAAAGCAACATCCAGTGGATGAATCTTATCGGTTCCATGTGGAGGAAGAGTAAGTACAACAATACCATTCTGCTTACAAAAATTGTATGCCTCTAATGTGCAGTGATTTGCATGGTTATTCATAACTAGCAAAACCGGATTTTCGATCTTGCACTTGGTGAAATTTTTAAAATGTTGTAGCCACTCTATAAACAACTCCTCGTTAATCCATCCATTTTCTGAACACCGGTACAAAGCTGACGGAGCACGTTTCAGTTCATTAGTCATCCTTTTTCGTTTATAAATAAACATGGGTGGTAAATAAGTTCCAACGGCACTAAATGAACAGACAACTGTGGTTGTAGTGCCCTTCTCACCACTAGTGACAAATCCCACTCCTCTTTGCCATTTTTCAGCTAAAACCTTTCCCGGACGCTGTACCGTGGTAATGCCCGTTTCATCCATGTAGTATATTCTTTCTGGAGGGAACTGATATTTTTCCATTATGGTAGTGAGGTTAGACCAAAGTAGAGCCATTTCTGCACGATTAAAAGCAGTTACTCTCTACAAGTTTCTACCTTCTCGCTTCCTAAGGCTCAATTTATTTCTTTTCATAAATCCCTGAGCTCAATCTTTGCCAGCTTCTTTCTTATTCTCTGAAAATGGAGTTGAAATATTCATCTTTTTGGCATAATCATAGGCACATTTTTTAACTTCACGCAAAGTTATCCCATAGTATAATTTTGACAATTTTTTAATGCGATCCGCTAATTTTTTTTCTTCTTCTTGTGAAAAAACTGCTTTACTTCCCAAAGAAGGAGGAAGCGAACGACGGCCATGGAATCTATCAAATAATGTACTTCTGGGAATGGAAAACCTTTTAGCCACACTTCTTATTGAAGCACCTTCACGAATTTCTTTTAAAGCTTTTTTCCGAATTTTCCGCAGTGTAGGATATCTTGCCAGAAATTCGTTTGTATTTTCCCATCTGAAAGAAAAGTACATAAAATGAATTTTAAGTCAATGACAAAATTGCGTGTGTAATTAGATAATATAAAATAAAAAATTGACGTCCGCAATTATCCTGCTGTCGGCCATTACCCGGAATCAGGTGGCCACAATTAGCCGAAATGCATGATCAAAAATAAGAATCTAATAAACTACTTTACCTCATTGTAGTTGGCTTTTTTATATCATTTTCTCATAGAAAATGCATGAATACTATATGCCTAACTATTTAAAACATGAAAAAACTATTATGAAATTCGGTACTTACCTTCAAAAACGTTCAATTTATTGATCAGTTGGTTACAAAATGAAATTTTCGACGACAAATCGCTTATATCACTACGTTCTTCACGAAAGTTCCGTGGGTGACTGCCTAAACCGGCCGCGTGGGTGTGACGTAGCATGTCTTGCGCATAGAGAAATAATAAGGACAACAGAGAGTGTCCGGTATTACCCATGGGGCCGCAATTACCCTAATTTACCCCTACGTATTACGTTCCAGTTTGAAAGTGATCTAATATTGAAATTTAATTTTATAATAATCCCACTGACTTCTAAGTTGGCAAATTAATAATCCAATGTTAAATTTTAATCAATATTTCTAATTCATTGACTAAGTGATGAACTGTTTTTTTATTATACACGGTGGCCAGATTTTGTGCGAATTGTTATGAAAGAGTAGAAAAAACTGATATAGATATCATGGGTCGGATTTAAAAGGGTAACTTGTATGACTTGTTCATTGTTTTCTATCCTTTTTCATTTGTTCACTATTCTTCAATTGTCAATTTTTACCTATTTCTAAAAATGCTCACAACTTCCTTATTGAACGAGAAAGTATTTATGTAGTTTTTGGTATAGATGACGAGGGTGTGGTCTAAAATCAAATATAGTGCAAGGTGTTTGACTTATGGCTTAAATTTATGTTTTTTAAATGAGAATCGTTATTTCTCGCTTATTCAAATGCTTGTTTCTTATGCTTTTCAAAATGTAAGCAATTTTAAATGTAAGTAATTGATATATTTTCATCTTCCCCATACTTCCAGTATAGGGTTGTAAAGAGTCAGCATCATTTACAAAAATTTTTGAATTAATTTTTGTTAATTAACCAGTTTTAATTAAATTGCAAACAATTATATATATATATATATATATATATATATATATATATATATATACACATATGTATATACACACATATTCCCTCCGGCAGGTTGTGTCAAAAACGATACGAGTTTTTCTACGTCATAGTCCCCTTCAGTCTAAGAACCAACCTCTGCACTAGAATTATGGCCAGAAGCCGTTCCCGCCTTCCGACGCTTGCAATAGAACCCAGACCGACCCGGTCTTCAATCCTCATTCTCCGTTAAGTCGGCTCAATCCGCCCGCAAATATTCAAAGACACCAGGTTTACTGCTGCTTAAATCTGTGGTCACCTACATGTAACTTAATTACACAACCGTGCACATACGCTTATAAACGACGCCACACTGAGGGATATTCCCAACGTAGTCTTTTATTTACTCCATTGGATAAAAAAGCGGACTACCTGAATTCTATCAATACCCGGGTATCAATTAAACAGCGCAACGGGTATAAGTCCAGAATCTTTTAATTGATATTCTACACAAATTTTATACAAACACACACTAACACACATTCACCGGCTATGTAGAAATGACGTGCAGGGAGCGTACAGATTGAAAACGACACGCCGCCAGCCTTTAGATCATATTTCGGTCGTAAATTACGAAAATATTACGTAAAATAGTGTACATTTCAATCTCACCTAAGGTAGTTATCAGTTTAAGATAAGTTTTGTTTGAAGTCCTGAAAACGCTTTACTAACCGCTCGCTCACCGTGAGATATCCAGAAGATATCATAAGTCCTGATTTAACACCTTTGATAAATGACGGCGCACGTAAAATATTTCGTTATCCTGTGAACCTGTTTATTTAACAGTGAGATATCCAGAAGATAACATAAATCCTGATTTAACACCTTTGTTAAATGACGGCGCACGTAAAACGTTTCATTATCCTGTCAACCTGTTCTGAATACCGAAAGGTCCCGAATTAAAGGTCTTACGCCATCCACAGGCTAGGAGAAAACTTTACTTCTTATCGTCCTGACAAAGTATCCGATCTAGACCGCAAGTTGCGATACCCAGAATTAAAGAAGTAATCATTCTTCAATAATACCGTACCTGTAAAACAATCCTGAAAACTAAACGTTCCTGAAGATACCTTAAAACCGCTTCCGAGTTGGAGGCCCCCAGATAGCCACTACCGTCGTTATCTACAGCAGACGCGTCGAGTGCAACCAAGCAGTGCGTTTTCCGCATACTCAATACGACAGTGTTCATATTTACTTTCATAGAGTTAAATAATTCTTCAAAACCACAAATTCTTTTTTCATTAATATTTCCACTGATTACTAAACGTAATTACAATATATTTTAATCCCTAGTAATTAACAGTACTGTGTAAATGGATAGACCACCATTAATTAATAAAACGCCTGTAAATATTAGTTAGATTTGTTTTAATTTTCATTCGTAAAAGTTAGACCTAAACGTTGCATTTATAGAATATAAAATACCAATTATTTTATAAAATAGTATAAAACAGTCCCATTAAAAGGATTGATTTTCTGTTTGACCGCAAAACTGGTGTATAGAAATCGTTCAGACAGCTTCTTATCGTCGCACACTATAAACCCCGTTATCATAAGTGTATAAAACTAGTACCTTCCCCTGGGGTCCGGACATTAAAATATTTGCATATTTTAAAATAAATAAAATTATTTCTTTTTATTGCAAGGAAAAAGAAAATGTCACGTATTTAATTCCCTCCTCAAGGAAGGGGGCGGGCTGCTGGAGCTTTCCGAGCTCCTTAAGCCACAATCATGGAGTCCCAGCATACACACATTACGTACATATGCATGGTGGGATTAAGGATGGGTGTGATCAGGATAGGATCGGAATGAACGGAGTTAAGGTCCTGAGGGGAAAATACTACCCCAGCATTCGCCTATACATGATATGCATATACGCAGTGACCATGCCGCTACATGTGTATTAGGAAAACCTCCGGAAAAAACCTCATACAAAGTAGACGGTAACGGAATCGAACCCACTACGCAACCAGGTCGGTTTTTATTGCAATATACATTAAGATCAGTCCTTTTGAGTGTGTAAACTCGCCGTTAATGTTCTTTTCGCAGCAAACGTAACGAGAGTGATACGTTATCCGTTGATCCTACCCACCCCTATTGTACACCGGACACCGTTGAGTCCAAGGAGAATCTTCTTACCCCCCCAGACCTCTTGGTGGATGTTTATTTTACTTGTAATATATATTTTAGTTGTGTTATTTCAGCATACTATTAGTTTTAATGTATGCTTATGTAAATATTTAAGTTAGACTTAAGTGTGAATATTGAGCTACTGTATATAATAGGTCTAGTATATGTATAAAACACTTTTGAGTTATAAACAGTGCTATTTTTATAAAATTGCAACAATTTAATATAGGTCGAGTCAAAACTCGAACACATTATTTTCTCATTTTTCTCAAATGCGCACCCCGTATTTTTTAATGAAAATACACTTTATGTTCTTCCATTTCTATTAAGCATTCCCTATAGCTAAAATCATTACTTTCTAAAAATATTTTCAATTTAATAACAGAAAGGGATTATCTTAAAAAATTTCTACTATAACAAGTTAGCCGTATATAAATGTCAGATGATATTATTCAGTAATAATAATTAGTAGCTTGTCATTTAACAGACTTCAGTAGAACGGGGGCACCATCCCCGCCACTTTTTTACGTCAGAACCCCGCCCACGGGGCGCCTTCTCCTCCACTTTCTGTTCATGCCCACGTGGGAGGCGTACTTTTGACGGCTTCTTTTCGGGGGTCATTTTCATGCAAAGGTGCCCCTTGATGGGATTTTCACCCTCATTAGGACTCTTTTGGTTGTATTAAAGTTCTTTTGGCAATTCAGCTCCTGGAAGGTAGGCAAATGCGTGCACATACAATGTTCTGATAGGTGGTCCTAAGGATAGCCCCTTTTACCTGATAAGTTTTTGATCGGTTCTTAGCCCCACCCAGCTTCTGAGCTCTGATTGGAAGCCTAAGGCTCTGCAATGGTTACGGTGGGAAATTTGAAAATGTTCTAATAAGGCCTAATGCTATCTCATAAGATAGCTACAGGAACTTGTGTTAGGTCTGCGCCCTATTGTCGTGGCCCCCTTGTACTACTGGCACGAAATGGGTTAAAGCTAAATTTAAGAAGATGAATACGGTACAGCTTCTGAGAACGAGGAAGAAGGTTTGAAAGCGTGTGTAGTATTTACAAGGTCGTGCTGAAAATAGCTAATTTAAGAATTAACTTAACTTTTGAAATACCTTGTACAACGTAATGAAATCCTATATTGAAGGTATGGGGGAGATGAGCTTAAACAAAATTTGTGGGGTGTCCCATTTTAAAAAAAAAGTATGTTGGTTCACCCAGGTAATATGTAACACACTGTAAATACGAAAATAATTATGTAATGTAAAGTTTGAAGTTGATTAAAATTTTTGCAAGTAACTTTATTTGATATCGTCTATAATAATGGATATATCGTACTTTGACGCGCTAATGGCGCACCCTGTATAACAAAACGGTTCTTTGTAAACAGGAACCATATGGCATTTATCGCATTCAAAAGCTTTTTTTTATGCTTTTCAAAAATATAAACGTACAATATTATTTTTAGGAGCAGATACTGCAGTACTTGTACTTGATCTGTTAAGACTGCCTTGACAATGTACGGTGTTGCGACATCTAAGCAAAGGGTTTTCGAAATTCCTTACTAATATTTAATTTAAATACCATCTAACATCAAACAAATAAAAGAACACCAAAATAACATTTTTGCATAGGAGTATACTTTTGCGCATTAGTTTTCTTGAAATTTAAAGCGAATGGAGTATACGTGGAAAACAGTTGTGTAATTAGGGGACCAATAAAATGGCACAAAAAATCGATGGTGTGATTTCTTTATTTTGATATATTTGAAAAAATTTGAATTATTTATTTCTTTCTAGCGTTATTATAAATCCTAGAGCAAAAATATAAACACTTCTTCGTGACAACTTGTTACGGGCTTTAACATGGCAACTTGTTACGGGTTCTAACATAGCATAGTCAGTTTTTCAATCGGAAATTTCCTATTTTTATAGCCATCATCAACTTATTTTTTTTAAATACGGTCCTGATATTTTGAAAACTGATATTGAAAGGTTTTTTTATTCAAAATTTAGCAATGTATCACGATATTTTTGAATATAGACATGCATTTTCAAAAAAGTTTATTTAGTTAACTTTCCTTTGTTTAATGTTTTATAAAATAAGGAAAAGTACTAAAATAAAATATTTATTAATTATGCAACTTAAAATAAAAAACTAAGTTCTTTTAAAATTGCCTATTTGAATGATCAATATCACACTGTTAAAATACATATGTATAATTTCAAAAAAACAAAAATTGATTTTTCCAAGCTGATAAAGCGTTGTTCATGAAACTCCAAAGATAAATAATATCTTACAGTTCTATCTGCGACATCATAACAACGATGTGATGTTCTAAGAAGGAATAAATAAAAACAGGCGGGTTTGAAAAAACAGGCGGCTGAAAAAAAATAGACGCGTCTAGCATCTATAATAACGAAAAAATAAAATAGAAATTTCAAAAATTCAAATTGTTTGTGCGTTTATTAATCACCCAGTTACACATCTTTTTTTCCTATTTAACCGAAGTTGTATATATTACCATTTCCGAGATCCCCATAGTGAGAGTCCTTAACGTGGACATATATATATATATATATATATATATATATATATATATATATATATATATTATATATCATTGTATCTATATTTATAAAACTCCACATCCTAAGAAGTGCATTATATTATATTATTAACTATGGATATGGGTCAGATAGAATTATGACACACTCTAAAAACATACGGACATCAAACAACAGCCGCTGGTCAATAGAATCAGCTTGAAACCAAATTAGAGACCAGTTAAAAGGAAATCTATGGAATATGCTCAGTAGAATAAAAAAACCATCATGATATGTTAGCTGGCGATGTGAATGCAAGGAAGTACAAGATATAGTTATGTAACCAATATAATCTATAGCTTACAAACACACGAATTTCTCACAAAAATATACATAGATATAGATGGAAAAGACCTGCGCTGGAACAGAAGACAATTATACATTACATCATAGTAAAACAGTAATCTAATATCCTAACCTAATATATGATTATCGAGTAAAGAGAGGAACAAATTGCGACACTGGCCACCATTTAGTGATAGCAAAATTACTGTATCCATTTCCACGAAGAAGAGAAAAGCAAAATAATCAGATAAACTCTAATACGAATAAGATTACCAACAAATGTTATAAACTATATCTACTTAACCAAACGAGGATACGAGCACAGTCTACTGAAGTATGGCAAACCATAAGAAATATTGAAACGAATAACAAAAAAAAAGTATGTAGACTAGTTGATTTAAAAGAGTGGACAGAACATTATGAATCTTTATTGGTAGAGAGAAAACAAGAATGACGAGTGCTATAGAAATACCGCATGAAGAAGATTACCAACCAATAGAAATTGAAAAATTAAGACAAGGTGTGACAGAAGTGAAAACTGGAAAGTCGATAGGACCAGGAGATATACCCGCTGAGCTAATTAAAAACGGCGTACTATAACTCTTTAATCGACTAAAAGATTTAATGAATTTATGCCTTATGCAGAAGATAACACTGATGGAATGGAAACCAAAAAGACCCGAATAATTGCAGAGGTCTGAGCGTGGCAAGTGCAATGAGTGGATTGTGGGGAAAATTATTCAAAAAGGATTAAGAACCAAAATGCAATGAAAAATTGGGGGGACCAAAGTGGGTTTATGTCCAATCGCTCCTGTGTGGGCAATTTATTCATAATCCAACAACTTATAGAAAAGACAATAAGTAGAGACCAAGAACTTCACGTTACATTTATTGGCCTAAAGAAGCGTACGACAACGTCGCGAAAAACAAGCTTATATATGCGTTAACAAAAATAGGTGCAAGTAATTACATCATAAAAACTATCCAGGAATTATATTCAAATAATAGCGCACGTGTGAAACAATGACAATGTCTTCCTATCCATCCTACTAAGGGTTGCAGCTTGTCTCCCATTTTATTTAATATATATGTTGAAATGGCACTAAGAAACTGAAAAAGAACATGTATAAGAATGGGGATACCAGTAGATGACGATCAAGCAATAATAGCGCACGACGCATTGGATTTGGAGTATATGCTGGAAAGGCTCTATAATGAATATAAAAAATGGAGGTTAAAAGTAAGCATAGAGAAGACAGAATTACACGTTAGTAAATTCGGACGCTAAGTTTGACGTATTAATTAATGACAATACACATGAGGATACAAAAGGCAAGGAAGGTCATGGGAGCGTAGAATTCTATTTGGTGGGATAAGAATATAAGTCGCCATAGCGAAAAAAGTATTGGGCAAATAACGGTAGAAGCGGTATTACCGTAGGGATGAGAAGTGTGGGCCTTAAAAGAGAAAGATAAACCCGAAATAACTGCAGTATAGATCGACTACCTACAAAGAAGTATAAGAAGATCACAGATAGAAACGATAAGAAATGAACAAATAAGAACTGAAATGTCGGAAAACGAAACTATAGTCCAAAGTATAAAAGAGTCTGCGATGGTTTGGACATTTATTAAGAATAGACGATGGTAGATGGCCGAAAAGGATATTTAACTGGAAGCCTCTAGGCAGGAACAAAAGAGGACGACCCCGTAAATTTTGGAATGACGGACTACGATAACCGATAAGAGAAAAAAAATTAGAAGAACAAATGGTATACGACCGCGAGGCATGCAAAATGGGAATCAGATTGCAGTACTAGCTGTATAATTATTATACTAAGTTGAAATATGATGCTATGTATATAGTTTATCCCAACTATACTTAGTTTAATGTCTAAGCCATTAGTTTTAAAGAGATATTGGGATAATAATAATAGGCGTTCTGTACGTGTGGTTATATCAACAAAGAACGATCACAAACCATATGTGTCCTTTTGCACTCCAACGTTAAAAATTGCATCGGGCACTAAAAAGAAACATAGTATCTTAATTTTTCCGGGCGCATATGGACGTGCACACCGCTTTTTTCCTTCCATTAATATACTCTTTCCAAATCACGTGCAGTAATATATAATTCACACATAACCTCTGTGTACTGTGAAACATTTACTCGTTTCTTCTAAGATATTTCTCAAATTAAATTAACACCATTTACTGTAAATCCTTCTTTCAGTATGCCTAACTCTAATACAAGTGTCTCGAAAGGTAAAGATGGGTATTTTCTATAATTCTGTGAGGTGGAAGATCACGCTAGTGTTGAAAATGCGAATAACAAACCACGTGCGAGATAATATTTCGGCCGTAAGGAGAAATATCACATGATTATTGAACCTAATTATTTCTGGACCGCAATGAACGTGAGTGCAGGTGTGCGAGAAAAGCTTTGCGTTGTTCAGAACATAGTATTTACTACATGTAAAAGGAAGACAAACCGAGGTAGCAGCTAGTCCGTCTTTATGTACATGGCCAAAAAATCTAATCAATTATTTGTTGTAAAGCGCCCAATTTTTTTATAGAAAACATTTCACCAACGCCGAACAGTACCCTGTGCTGTTAATGGTGATGACAATTTCTTTGAGTTGAGATGAATAAGCTTATTATTATTGAACGCAATGATATTATAATATGGAGACATACTTGTGATACATCAGAAACTCAGATAAGAATGTACTTACAGTCTTTTTATTCGGTCACAGACATTCGTTCAAGAGCTCAACAGCTTTCCTGGTGCAAATCTTAACTTCCTTTGTAAAAAGAACACTGCTTAGAAGCAAAACAAAATACTTCCAAATCCTTACGAGAAGTGGTTTATCGATCAATTCACTTAAATGTACCACCGAATTGAGTTATCGTTATTGACAATGGTTTTTATTACAACACCAAGCCAAAGATGATTACAACAATGACGTGTCGAAAAAAGAAACGATTGATTTCATGAGAAATAATTACTTAATGAGGGTGCATAATGTTAAAATTTCCACGTGACCGAACTTGTGGACGACTTGAATTTTGTATGGATGATAATGAAAATTAAAATGCAGAATTCTTCGCAAAGTTCTGTTGGAAGTGTGCAAAACAAGTGACTGCCTTGATGCAGATCATTTTGGACTTCTCAGTACAGCTCGTATTACATGTTGCTACGGCATAATTTCTAGTTTGGAAAATAATACATCGTACATTATTTCAAAGCATATCCATGTTTTCCAGAGATATTATTGTTCAATACAATTTTGTAAGTCCTTTTTCATGATTTTCACTTATTTTCTATTTGTTTATGTAAAACTGGCATTATTGTCGCCATAAGATCTTTTGACAATTTCACCAAAACCCTTTTCTTCATTAAAGCTTGGTCAAATTCTGAATCAAAATTGTTCAAATAACGCATTGGATCAAAAAATTGTATAAATCATAATTAATTTATAATTGTAGATTCTACATGATGGTATTATTTATATTTTTGAACTATGCAGCTAATAAACGTTCCTCTCCGCTGCAATATTTCTCCAGAAAAAAATGAAAACAAGCTCAAATACTAAATTTAAGTACGTATGTCTTATCGTTTGAAAATCTGTTTAAAATTATGTAAATTAAACACGGTTCTTTATAAATAGTGAACGGTTAATAAATATATGCAGCAGGTTTTGGCCCTGGTGCCACGAATAAAATTTAAGTTATTAAATAAATGAATAGCAAATTTAGGACAAAGACTTAAAGGGATGAAGCGAAATAAATTTTTATGTAAAACAAGCCATTCAAAAAATGGAAACAAATTAAATAAATTAGTTGAGCAGAACGCAGCCCAGCACTAAAGAAACAAATCATACTGCCTGAGTACGGCAAGGCAGGCGTTGGATATTCAAAGCGCAAACTAGATCTCGCGAGCTGCAGGAAAGGAAGGTAGTTAGTTTAGATAATGTTCCATCTTTACTAAAGCATAATATTGTAATACATCATAATTACTATTGAGTATATTACCTTTCTTATGAAATATTATTCGTTAGGACTCTTTATATCAAACTGTCTTACAAGAATTACATTATGTCATAACATTAAGCATATATTTAATTAACGCATGTGCAATGACAATGACGCCAGTAATGTGCACGAAACAGATGTAGGAAGGGAAAAGAGTAGCTGTAAATTGTAAATGCGATTAAGAACTGAAATATTCATAACCCTACTACACTTTAGTTGTTATGAGTTACAAAATATTCACGGAGCAACAGCTTTGGTCGTAATTGTCTTTTATTTGTGGTAAATTCCCTTTCGTTGCGAAGTTTAAAATCAACGGTATAAACAAATAATTATGAGATATGAGTAATTTTAAGTTTTGTTTCCAAGCTGATGTAGTAGCGTGTAATAAAGAATGCTCATTATTTTTTTAAATAAATTGTTAAAGAAATTACTAAAGTAGTGTCTCGAAGTTTTGTCTTCATAGTTAGAATTTAAGCGAATATATTCTCAACACCCCGGGGAACCCGATGTTTTATGTTTTGATGAATTATTTATTTGTGCTTAATAAATGGTTTGAATTTATAGCGAATACTTTTTATATGTAATAAAAAACGCATGTAAAACCTCACGAGGTCTAGATGAGATAAAGGTAACTTATTCTTTAGGCTAGCCCTGGTATGAAATTTAAAAATTATTATTAACTATTAAGATATCATTAAAATTGACTATACATAATAAATATCTGTAAATATAACAGTGTATACAAAATAGCACGCGCGAACGTTATACTACGGTCACGACTTCTTCAAAAGTAAGCAAAACTAATCGTGGCACAAGAGTTTCTGCATACTAAAAATGAAATAACTTACAAAAAATATATATTGACAATAAGTTGGCATTAAACAAAATTTAAAACGATGTAACTGTACTTTAGCTAAACACATAACATTAATGAAGAATTTGGCTACAGATAAACCACAGTCTGTTCGTTATAAACAGCTGATAGCACACAATAAATTGACAAGATTTTTCTGAAATGTCAAAAAAGCTATTTTTTTGTTTATTTTGTTTATTGTAAAATAGTTTTGTCAAGACTCCCTTGAATTATTCACACCTGCACTGGTGTAGTCACTGGGTCTGTCACAACTTGCATTTGAATAAACCCCGTGTTTTCTACATCTTAGAGTATAAGGTTCTTACTTTAAGATGAAATGCTATATCATCAGCACAAATGAACTTAAGACTTTGTGTTTGAAGTAAATGGCTGATTGTAAAGATTGGAAGGCAGAGGTGCTAGCGCCAAATCTTGCTTTAGTTCATCGTTAAAATTATTACTATATTCTAATTTAAAGACGTCCATTTTCTATTAGTTAACATACTTCTTGTTAACCGAAGGGAAGTACTTTATAAAGCTTAAATATTAAACCGTCCATTTAAACCGTATCATACGCTGCAGTAGGATTTATAAAAACTGTTCTTACCTCAAACATTTTTGAAATCAAGCTTCTATATGGGTGGTTAAGACAAGAATTACATCACTATTTTTTTTCTGCAACAGCTGTAAAGTAACTTATACTAAAGTATAACCTTAGTATTAACGTTCCAGTTGTCTTTTGGCACTTAGCTTGTTTTTGAAGTTCGGGTGGTAAAACTTTTAAAGATTTTACTGTTTTAAGTTTTGTTATGTTTTAACCCATATTGGTATTTAACATTTTGCTTCTAGATTTTTACCGATAAGCTTTGAGTTAGTCAAGCTTTTATCACTTCTCTCCTTTTTGGACTGAGCTATAATTGTATCTAGTTGAGTGAATGATATTTTTGAACCACGATGTACTAGCCAACACCCTAACAATAAATTACGCCTAACGCGGGATTTGTTCCATAGTAAATCAGCTATACAGTTGTACATTTTTGTTAAATACGATATACCCTCATGTCAAAGAGATTATTGATTTTACTAAATTAATCCAAGACAGAATAAAATGGTGCACAAATTAAAATTATCTAAAAAGATGTATTCAGGTGAGATTGGATCATGCAGTAACTATTTCAAAGATTTCCTAGAACTTTTCTCTTAAATATAATCCGATACAGGTTTTAGAATCCTGAACCTATATAATCGTGCACAAAGCATATGTAGGTTTACGATTTCGCTTGTTTATTTTTCTGTAGTTTTGTTATGTTGAGAAAGAAAAAAACTGAAATGAGAAAGCTCACATTCAAAAAACGTTCTTTTTACAATAAAAATAATATAAAAAAATACGCTAAATTTGTCATCTTTAATGTCAAGTCGTTCAAAAGTTAAACTGCTTAAAGAAAGTTTAAATTTAAATACGACAGATAATTTACCAAGATACATTTTTCAAAGCATCAAAATCAGTTCTCGGTTCTATTTTGTCTCAACTGGTATTAGTAACTAAATTGAAAATATAATCGCTTTCAGAAAATTCAATGTTTTCAAACCGTCAACTCATCATTTATCAAACTAAATTCAATTTATTAAAATCAAAAATTTATTAATAACCTTGTGTTTTCTGTCGACAAATATTTGTTAACTAGAAATGGGAAATTAATTACAACCATTAATTATTGATATTGGCTAAATTTTCATATTAATGATAGTCATACAAAAAACATACGGAAGCAATTGTAACAAATATAAAGCTAGCTATAAATTATTTCAAACGTTTTATGAGTGATGTAAGGGCGTAGATATATTTTTATGGGGGGAGGGGGGGGTGTAAAGCAAAACATTCGATGATTATTTTAAGTTGTAATAACAATACGTAACAAGCAACAAAAATATGTTACTATATTTATATTATGTTATCAATTTATATCATTATATATTTGAGAAAGATAAAGTTTCATAAAGTAAAGGATAGCTAAATATCTAAACAAGGTATTCACAGAACACTTAGTAAAATATGTAAAATCACGTCTGTTTCTAATCTAAATAAATTAAAATAATTTTACTTAAAGGTACTTAAGAAACTACCCAAAGAATTAAGTCTAGATGTCTTCGAAGTAGACTAGCGAACCTATTTAACACAGAGTTTGGAGTATTTTTATATCTCTGTGAATGTGTATCAATGCTACACCGTTGCTACACTTTTTTTTATGATTGTGGACCTGAACAGGCTAAATTTGGCCTATCGTGCTAAAGCAATCAGGAACACTTAGGAGGATGGATAGAGGGATAATGAATTGCTAATAGATGCCTATGAACAGCAACCTTAAATTTGCTCATATCGTAAGTGAAAGGAAAACAGGAACTAGGGAGATCGTTCCAGAGTTTAAAAGCCGTGTAGAAAAATGTGGATTGCGCCCGTTTGATACGACAAGTGGAGATTTGTACTGCATACTGATGATGTGAATGAGCGAACCGAGTGTTTCTCGCAAAGATAGCCCGAGATGGTATCAAAGAATATAATTCAGCAGCATAATTGCCGTTGTCATAACGAAACTACAAAGAAAGAACTGAAACCATCCTTCTATGGTCAAGGGACTGTATGTGAGAAGTTAAGGACGGGTCATTTATAAGCCTAATCGCTCTCTTTTGAATACGATCAACGATATCTAGAGCGTATTGGGGAGCACTAACCCAGAGGTGCGAATTATATTCCAGATAAGGCCGAATTGGGCCTTATACAGCAGAAGGAGTTGTCGAGAAGTAAAGTACTGCTTAGATCTGTACAAAAAGCCTATTTTACGAGCAGCTGTTTTGGTAGCTGACAGAAGATGGTCAACCCATGAGAGATTTGAAGATACAGTCATATCCAACAGAGTAATAGAGTCTGAAAACTTAAGAACTGAGCCATTCATACTTACAACAGGAAATGATCGATCTTTTTTGGCGGACATAAGGCAACACTGAGTTTTGTTAGCATTAAATTTAACTAGATTATTGCTTCCCCATTCGAGAATACGTTGAATGTCTTTGTTGATTGAATTTGCCATTTGAGCTTTAATTTCTTGATTTGACATAGAAGGTGGATTATCACCATGATTAGACTGAGATGCACTACAGTGAAGAGTGCTACCGCCAGCAAACCAATGGATGGGATTAGTTGTTGAAGAAATAAGGTCATTTATGTACAGCAGAAAAAGTGTAGGCGCTATAACGGATCCCTGTGGTACGCCCGCGTTAATGCTAACTTCTTTTGAAAAAAAGCCATCAACTACGACACGTATTCGTCTTTTATCAAGGAAACTAGAAACCCAGTTGATGAGCGTATCATTTAACCCAAACGAGGTGAGTTTGGCAAGTAAACACTTATGCCAAACTTGGTCAAATGCCTTGAGATATCTAAAGCGACTACAACTGTTTCACCGGACTGCTCTACTGTATTGTTCCAAACTTGGGTCACATATGAAAGAACATCGCCTGTTAAACGACTTTGCCCATACCCATATTGGTGGTCACTAAGGAGTTTGTTACTTTCAAGGAACGTGAGCAGTTGCTGATTGATGGCTTTTTCCATGATTTTAGACAAAATGGAAGTGATGGCAATTGGTCGGTAGTTTGAGGGATCGGTCTTATCGCCTTTTGGGAATAGGTTGAACATTTGCTAACTTCCATGATGAGGGGAATTCCCCAGAAGACATAGAGATCATATAGAGCTTAGATTCGACTGGTACTAGTTCGGGGGAACATTTCTTTAAGACAATAGCTGGGATACCGTCTGGGCCAGTCGCCTTATTGAGATCAAGCCTACTGATGATCGATTTCAAAAGCTTGTATAGAAAATGAATTGGTTTCATAGCGTATGAAGAAGAGTTGACTAGGGGCACATCTTTTCCAGAATCATTGAGACATGAGTTTGATGCAAACAAATCCACAAAAACATTGGCTTTGTCTACAGAATCAGAAACTACCTATCCGTCAATAGACGTCAGGGGGGGAAATGAAGATGTTTGAAAGTTTTTACTAATGGCTTTAGCTAAAGACCAAAATTTACGACTGCCTACAAGAGATGTAGCTAGTTCATTGCATTTTCGTTGTTCGAACAATTTTTTAGTTTCATTGATTTCACTTTTGCAGATATTTATAGCACCAACGTATTCTGCATGACTGTCGACCGATTTATTAGATTTCCATTTAATGTAATATTTATTTTTTAGAGATATTGCATCAGCACAAGCCTTATTGAACCAGGGTTGGGAACGTGAATGACCTATAAGTACTGTTTTTTGGGAATGTATAACTCCATTCCCATGAGGATGACTTCAGATACTGAAAGGGCGATGTCCGAAGAAGAGGACGACTTAAAACAATATTCACGCCATGGAAAGGTTGCAAAGACACTTACTGAAAATACACATAAAATCACAGTACCGGGTGGTCTAGACCTAGAGTTAAACATTTTGTTGGGTGATAGAACAACATAATTGTGGCTCAAATACACAATTTAAAAAAATCTATTTCACACACCCACTTAAAGAAAATTATTTTGATTTTTTCCAAAAAAAAACTGTACATTTACCCAAACATTCAGAAATTCTGGGATATTTTGATACATTCTTTGAACTTTAACACTACTATTGTATTCTACATTAAATTTTAAGTAAGGATGGATAGCTTATGATGAGCCTGAATCTACCCAACCACTTGATTAGAACTGGGAAGTTATCAATTTCTTATAAAAAAAGGCATGCACACACATTTCTCTAAGAAAATTGCTACACAGTAGCAAACGCTACAAAAACTATTTCAAAATCTAAGTTTTCAGAAAACAGGACACAACATTTTATTCGTCACCATTTAAGTACAGTTATGCAAGTTTAAATAGTGTAAAACGTGGTTTGGAAGTAATAATTCAACGCTATCAAACTAAAAGACACATAAACATTTTATTATTATAGCTATAACATAAGGTTACAGTTAATTCTTATAGCCCACCTTATGATAAGATATCACGCACAGATGTTATGCATTTCCACATATCCCCGATTTGAAAACGACATCTTGAGATCACTGCCAGTGAGTATGAACCAAACCCACTAAAAAAATTGTATCCAAACAAAACATAACATCTATGCGTGATACCTTTTCTCACCACAGGGCGGGCTATAAAAATTAAGTGTAACCTTATGTTATAGCTATAATAATGAAAATGTTCATGTATGTCTTTTTAGTTTGATAGAGTTGAATTATTATTTTTTTCATACCACGTTTTCCACTATTCAAACTGGGATAACTGCACTTAAATTTTACTTATATTTACCGTTAAGCTAAGAAAATATGATAAAGGATAAATTGAGATTATAAAATTTGTTTTTAACAGTGAGTTTAATATTAATTGTGCTTTTGTTGAAGAATCATCCAATGGGAAATTAATTCTAAAGAATGTACGATATTTTCAAAACACAACTTCAATTTTAACATAGATTCATGCCGCTCCACCCACCTGGTTTCACAAAGGCTTGTTAATTGTTCAGAGTTTACAAATTTAAGAATATTGTTCTTAAAAGAAGCATAAAAAAATGCCACAAATTCCTTTATTGTTCCAACAGCGTTTCTTATATCTTGAATATTACTGGATCTTGAAATTGAAAGGTTAAGGTAGTGATTATAACATGGACTGTTAATGGTCGCTTTTAAGGTTTTTTGAATTTGGGATACAGCTCCTTTTTGATCAGACAACATTACACTACATGTAACCGTGCCTACTCCTACACAGGTATCCAATGTTACTCCCAATTTATTCAAATTAGCAGAAACTGTTTGTCCAAGTGTTTCCCCGGTAAGAATAGGCTCATCGGTGTTCTAGGTGGCAATCAAGAAAACAAAGAAAATCCTCAGGGATATTGCAGTGTTCTTCTAAATAGCGAACAACTAATGACATTTGTGAAATTTTGCTAATGGCAGTTGTCTCATCAAAAATAATGGTGTGGTATTTACCTGCTTTGATTTTTTAAACAGTGCAGTTTGAAATTTCATCCTCACAACAATTGATTATTTTATTTTGAATGGATGGGCTTATATATTGACTACGCGCTGTGGTAGATTAAAAATGACATTTGAGCATCAAGTCGTCTCCGCAGGTTTCAATACGATGCCGTATAAATTCACGTAAGTTTCCTTCATTTATTTCAGTAGCTTCTGTAACTTAACTTCAGAGTTAACTCGATGACCCCGCAATGGAATGTTCTGCCTTCCCAAAAAATGTATCATATTAATAACGGATTTTAATCTTTTTTCTTTAATAAGTGTTGACCTGAACAAGCTGAATTTAGCCTATCGTGCTAAAGCACTCAGGAACACTTAGGAGGATGGATAGAGGGACACTGAATTGTCAAGGGATGCCTATGAACAGCTACCTTAAATTCTTTCATATCATACGTGAGCGGAAAACACGAACTAGGGAGATCATTTCAGAGTTCAGAAGCCGTGTAGAGGAATGTAGACTGCGCCCATTTGGTACGACACGTGGAGATTTGTTCTGCATACTGACGGTGTGAATGAGAAAACAGAGTATTCCTAGCAAAGGTAGTACGAGATGGTATCAAAGAGTGTAATTCAGCAGCGCAATAGCCATTGTAATACCGATAATACAAAGAACTTAAACGATTTTTCTATGCTCAGGGGACTGTATGTCAGAAGTTAATGGCGAGTCATTTATAAGCCCAATCGCTCTCTTTTGAATACGATCTACGATATCGAAAGCGTATTGGAGTGCACCATGATAATTATATTCTAGATGAAGTCAAATTTGGGCCTTATACAGCAGCAAAGTTGTCGTGAGGTAAATTACGAGCAACTGTTTTCGTAGCTGACAAAAGATGATCATGCTAGATTTGAAGATACATTCATTCCCAACAGAGTAGTAGAGTCTGAAAACTTAACATCTGGGCATTCATAGTTACAACAGGAAATGATCAATCTTTTTTGGCGGACACAAGACAACACTAGTTTTGTTAGCATTAAATGAAGTAGATTATTGCTTCCCCATTCTAGAATACATTGAACGTCTTTATTGATTGAATTTGCCATTTCAGCTTTAATGTTTTAAGACATAGAAGGTAGATTACCATTATGAGCAGACAGATGAACTACAACGAAGAGTGCTGTCGTCAACAAAGCAATGGATCGGATTAGCTGTTGAACAAATAAGGTCATTTATGTATAGCAGAAAAAGTGCAGGCGCTATAACTGATCCCTGTGGCATGTTCTCGTTAATGGTACCTTCTTTTGAAAAACAGCCATCAACTACTACACGTATTCGTCTTTTATCAAGGAAACTAGAAACCGACTTGATGAGCGTATCATTTAACCCAAAAGAGGTGAAACGAGGTCACATATCAAAGAAGATCACCTGTTGAACGACTCTACCTAAACCCACAGTGGTAGTCACTAAGGAGCTTGTTAGTTTCAAGGAACGAGAGCAGTTGCTAATTGATGGATTTTTCCATGATTTTAGACAGTCAGTAGTTCGAGGGATCGGTCTTATCGACTTTTTTAGACATGGGTTAAACATTTGCTAACTTCTATGATGAAGTAAATTCTCCAGGATGCATAGAGATCGGATACTTCTTAGATAGGACTGGTACTAGTTCGGGGCAACATTTATTTAACACAATAGCTGGGATACCGTCTGGGGTAGTCGCCTTATTGAGATCAAGCATAGTGATAATCGATTCTAGGAGATTGTACCGAAAATGGATCGGTTTCATAGCGTATGAAGAAGAGTTGACTAGGGGTACATATTTTCCAGAATCATTGGACACGAGTTTGATGCAAATAAATCCACAAATGCATTAGCTTCGTCTACAGAAGATGTCAGAGGGAAATGAATATGTACCAAAGTTTTTACTAATGGCTTTAGCTAAAGATCTTTAATATAAGATTTATTTGTCGCATTGAACCAGGGTTTGGAACTTGAATGACCCATATGATTCTTTTCCTCGAGAATCTACAACTCCATGCCTATGAGGATGACTTCAGATACTGAAAGAGCAATGTCTGAAGAAGAGGTCCACTTAAAACAATATTCACGCCATGGAAAGTTTGCAAAGAAGTCTCGTAAATCACTTTATCTGCCCTATTGTTTCTAACCTGCTCTAAACGTTTAGTGTCTAATTGGGTCCGAATTTCTTTTTGAGGATTTTCATAAGTTTTCACAAAATCGATACCAAATATTAGTGCCTCACGGTGATATTTGGAGGAATCATGGGTTGTTAAGTCATTGCCCAAAATTTTAGAATATTTTTGAACGGGACTAAGTACAAATTTATTCAATGGGGTTAATTTACGTCTACCACTAGATTTTGCGAATAATACGCAAAATTTGCAAAATAATCCACCCAAATAATTAAAATATGTCAGCCATAAAAAAAGAGCTAAAATGTTTTAAAGATAAAAACATTTTGCGTCCTTTTAGTTTTTACAATGTACCGAATATGGCAATTTGAACTGAATGGTAGGAACAAATGCGTGTTTCAATAGCTTATACTTCTCAAAATCACTAATACTACCTTTATCTTTATAAATGTGACTTCCTACATCTACTTCTCCCAAATATTGAGAAGAACCTGGACCTGAGTCAGTTTCTAACTGACATGCAATTGCAGCCACGTTTTAGGATTTTCCTATGACCTCTGTTGGACTGGTTTCATCATTTTGCTGCTCAGGTTTGTCGACTGGGTTAAGTTCATTTGGATATTCAAGGGCAAGCGAAATCGGCTCATCATTTGACATACTTTTCTTATGAAGTAAACAGTTTAGCGTCTTTTTCCCTGCACGTTGATTGATGACTGTACACTTATAACTTGATTTACTAACTTTAACTGACTGTACACTTATGACTCGCAATCAATGCAATTAATATTAAAGTTGTATTTCACTCACGACTTCAGAATAAATACTGTAAGATGCAACAAATATTAAATAACATGAAAGTTAAATTCACAAAAGTGGCTAATAAGACACACCCTTTAACATGTTCGCGGTATTTTTCCATTTAACACGCAATCGAAAAAGATTAAAATTTATTACTGGTCATATAATTTAAAAGAGTTTATTGCAGATTGAACATTTCCTTGTCCCTTTCTAGGTAAATAATCTTTGTACTTAGTTATGCCAACATCGACACAAGGGGTTTTTGAATCATTCTACTGTAATAAAAATATAAGTTTTTATAAGGTGCAGTTGCAGCACAGCATACCGAATAAGTTTTACAATCCATTACATTTAAAATAGTAATTTCTTGCTACTTTATGAACAATAAGTACATATACAAAAAGTTATAAATAACCGTCATAAAATTATAAAATCACAAATTTTCGCGTAAATTATTCGCAATCTGTGTTAAGTACTTGGAAAAATAATTGTTCTTGTTGTCATTGTTAGTGTTTATTATTGTTGTTATTCTGTTATTCGTTTGTGTTGTTTTATTGTTTGTTCCTGTTGTTATTATTGTTAATATTTATTCCTGTTTTGTATCTTGGTGCAAGATTTTTGAAGTATGGCGTTAAGATATTCCAATGAAGAGAAGCTAGATATGCTTGAAATCTATTTCAAAGCAAATAGAAATGCAGATAATGCAATAAGAAATTATGAAGAAATATTTCCCGATCGGGTTCAACCGAATAAAAGACATTTCAGGACTTTAGTGATGAATTTATTATCATATGGCAGTTTTGAGAAGGAAAGACCTAAAAAGTATGTTAAAGATAATGAAGGTAATAATAATGCTGTTCTAAATTTTGTTGGTGAAAACGAAGCATCTTCGGTTAGAAAATGGCCGATGTATTACACATTCCGAAATCCTCCGTCCATGACATTTAAAAAAAAATTTCATCCATTCAAACCAATTATTACACAAGCGTTACGAGAAGGTGATTTTGAGAGACGAATGGCATTTTCACGGTGGTACATTCAAAAATCTGGGGAAGATCCTCAATTCTCGTCCAACGTTTTATGGACGGACAAAACCAGATTTACAAATTGCGGAATTTTTAATATTCACAATACGCACTTCTGGAATGTGGAAAATCCCCATAAAGTTTGTGAATGGAGATTTCAAACCAGATTTGGTTTCAATGTATGGTGCGGAATTATAGGTATAAATAAAATTTTCTTAAAAGTTTATTTTAAATGTAACATTTTAGGAAATAACTTGATTGGACCATTTATTTTCAATTATAATTTAAACGGAGTCCGATACTGAGATGTTGCAAGAACAAATCATTCCCGCTCTGAGAAACATCTATCCAAATTTATAAAATATTTGGTTAATGCATAGACTGCAATCCAGCATACACAGTTGTATTTCAACAGACGTTCAGAATAAATACTGTAAGATGCAACAGAGTATTAAATAACATGAAATTAATTTCACAATAGTGGCTAATAAGACATTTATGGCCTGCCAGGTTTTCCCTACTTGAACCGATCGAAAGATTAAAATTTATTTACTGGTGTCATATAATTTAAACGAGTTTATTGCAGATTGAACATTTCCTTGACACTTTCAGAAATAGAGTAAGACTATGTACTAAATTCTGCCAACATAGACACATACGTTAGTTAGGGTTACATCATTCTACTGTAATATAATATAAGTTTGTAGATAATGGTGCAGTTGTAGCAGGGGACATACCGAGCATAAGTTTTACAATCCAGTTACTATTAAAATCGGTTTTGTTTGTACTTTATGAATATTAGTACATATACAATAAGTTAGTAATCTAATCGTATAAAATTATAAAATCACAAATTCTATTGAAATCCATGCCTTCGGTCAAGGCTCGTCAGCTATTTCAATTTTATATTTTTAAATTTTGACTAGTTGAAGGGCGTATAATCGCTCTCTTATTCAAAATACGTTGATTGCCATCTTGACTGAAATTTTATGGTGATTATATTCGTAATATTTTGAGTTCTATGTTTATTATGGTCCGGGTCAAAATCCAAGATCTACGCCCTTGGAGTGATGAAAGTACAATAGTTAGTACTTTGCCCATTATGTATTTGCAATTATAACATATATGACTAGATATATATATATATAGTACTATATATATATATAAATTGTATTATAAAAGTGTCATAATAATGTACAAATCGCAAACACGCATTTGTCAGACTTTACAAATTAAAAGAGCTACAGGTGTAGACAATGCACAATTTTAGGATATCTATCAAAGAGATATACTTTCAAAACGAAAATGTTACTTCAAATCTGACTTCTACTAAATTAGACTGAATACTACAAGATATTTTATTTAAATTTCCATTTCAAACCGACTGATTACAATCAACATTACACGAAAATACCAATGGTATCTGAATCTCGGATATGGTTTGCTTTGATATGTATATATACGTCATCTATATCATATATATATATATATATATATATATAGATATATATGCCTGTTGATGTAAGCATGACATTTTAACAATACGCTAAACTGTCCACTAGTAATTAATCACTAAAGTTAGTCATCTTTTTAACATTTTGCTCTGAAAACTCTAATTTATAGTTGCAATAAGTCACATACACAATGCAACTAACATTATATAGTATCATGACATATAATGACAATTAAATTTAAAACCATTGTTGGTTAAATTGAAGTAATTTTAGTACTATATTACAACTTCTGCACATTCACTTAAACTTGACAAAATTTTCAGTTTTGCATAATATATATCTATATATATATATATATATATATATATATATATATATATATATATATATATATATATATAGGGTGTCCATTTAGTACTCCGTTCTTCTGTGGTGGTGTCTGTCATAAAAATGACGTAACAAATCGTTAATGGCAAACTGTGATATTTGAAGAAATTATTTTAAAATATACAGGGTGGTGTAAAAAAACGTGGCAACAAATTGTCAGATTTTTTAAATAGCACACCCTGTATATTATTACATTTTTATTTCTTTACAAATACATTAATATTAGCTTTATTGACTTATAAAGTTTTCTTTCATTAAAAGTACTTTAGAAACAATTATGTTCGTCTCTAAAAAGGGCGGGGACAATAGGGTTGTCTTCTCTAGTGTAATCAATGTCAATTTTTTTTCACGCCGTTTGTTTTTTTTTATAAAACTTATATTTAAGTCATAATTCTTATAGTAACTTGTAATAACATTCCAATTACATAATAATTTTATTAAACACTACGATCATCTTTTTCCCCATGAAATTTTTACATATGGATGATGCCGTACCAATAGGAGCAACGGCCACGTGGCAGAGACATTGCAAACCCAAATTCAATTATAGAATTATCATTTTTTATAAATCAGTGTTAGCTTCATGCATGTCAAATTGTGTAAGTAAGCTTCATTGGTGCATTATAATTTTAATTGAGGATTTAGGCGAAATTTTGTGTAAAACACGAGAAGAACATGGTTTTTGACCCTTGTTCAATTGGCACACAAGCATAGCGAATTGAAAATCTAAAAGCTAAAACAAAAATTTCAAACAACAGTTTGTTGTATACAAAACACCATGTAACAAAAATATGGGTATGATATTTCAGTAGTACAAACTAATTATTCTAAGAGTAGCATTTTGGAAATTATTTGCATTAATGAAGAACTAAAAAACAAATTGAACTAAACTATTCATTTTCCCACTTAGAAAGAAGATTCTTGAAAACGGCCAAAAAATTAAAATCGAACTAACTATGAAAGTATCTTTTTGAGATCCCCTTAGCCTAAAAAGTAGTTTTTGATGCACATGCGGGCGTGCAAGTGTGCATGTGTGTCCGTGTCTGCATGTACGTGTGCGTGAGCGTGCGCGTGTGCGGAACATGTACATGTACGTGCGTGTGACTGTGCAGCGTTACAATCGTGTCGCCCTTGACCCTACCGGTATTGACAGGCCACCTGCCACCTACACTTCCTACTCTCCGGTGTCTGACATAACCTACACCTACACGGACACACACTAACCCCAACGCTTCCGCAGTTTCCCCTACATCTACACGATCCTACATCGCAGCATACTCATACAGAACCGCTTTCAAACGATCTACCTATCCTTCCCTAATCCGCCGAAATGCCCAAACATTTGAACCTTCAATGGAAGAGCAATACGTATCACCACAACTGGATTTGTCTTTTAGAAAACTCCTCTCCGCCACCTAACACCACAAGATTAAGTTGCCGCATCATTTCGTGGATCCCAAGCAACTGTCACTCAGCTTTCGCGCCCTTACTTTATCGTTCCCAGATCAACTTTATTTGCGTGATTTATCACTTAGACAAAGATATCCAAGCCAATGAGATCTTCAGTTCAATTGCCCCGCCTTTAGTCAATAAAACAATACGAGTTATCTCACAGACTTCCCAACATCCTAAACTGATTCATTACCACTTTGAAGTTACCATTATGTAACTACACACAATAGGTGCTGTCGTATTCGGCATAGATTATACTTGAGAACCTACACAAATACTACCACTGCTCTCCAAGTACTGTGCTGCATACATGCAGATGTCACATACATCGGTGGTGGTCACCCCAACTATGGTCAGAACCACAGATTTATTTCCTGCAAACCTTCAGCTCAAGTGAAATGTAACAACTGATACGGAGTTCATCGTACCCACTCCTTCCAATGCTAAAAGCGCCGGACTCCTTCCAGTTTTCCATCCTACAACAACACACTAGTCCAAAGCTTTCTTATCGACGGGTGAGTATTAACAACATTATTGTTGCCACCTTCCTCATATAGTTCCAACGTCGTTAAGTACGATTATGTAGCAGGTACCGATACGACGGTTTTCGTTACTTGAATTCCCAATTCTTAATTACCGGCAGAGACAGTCAACGCGTTCGTCCAAAACGTCGTTACCCTGACCAACCTTCCATACGAAGAGAACATTTATATCTTCTCCAATACGAAAACTAAACTTTCTAACGTAACTAAAAACTACCACTGCTTTTTGCAGACTAGCACAGTGAACGGCTACGGAGGTGTACCTTTTCCTGCTGTAATTTTCCAATAGCATAATTTACATGTCCTCAATACCCTTTCCAATACCAACATGCAAGCCACATTTTTCAAACACACCGGTGCCTAAGTAATCACCATGTCCTACGTTTACTTAGCTAACTATTTTGATCGAGCTTCATAGATACTACAATTAATTCGATCTTATACCGTAATAAAGGATTTTGGGAACAGACTAGAGTGCCTTTATTGAACACGTGTCAAACCACATGCCTACATGCGATCTTATTACCTCACAAGACGTGAGAAAGCTATCAACGACTTGTGTTATTAGGTGAGAGGTTGAAACCTTAATCTCGCTAAAAGCTACCGACATATCCACTTATCTCAAAATTTTCGAACACTCTCAGCATTAATCGAGAACTTGATTGTTATGTGAGACTTATATAGAAAATCCGCGCTTTTCCAAACTGCTACCCTTTTACTTGACTTATCGATCAACACGAAGTTACATACCTAGGAATCATTTTCAACAAAACCCTAAACTGGCTCCCGGTGTGCAAAAACATTACGTAGAATGAAATGAAAACCTAGTGGGTGCTCCCGGGTGAAATCAGAGCTTGCTACCTCATAAATACAGGGCTTGCGTTCGCTCTGTTATGCCAGTACACTAACATTAAACAAAGACACCTTTTCTGAAGTGCTCTCCGCGAAATGCGAATCAGATTTAGGATGTTAGAATTTCCTCGCAAATATTCTACAAACCTAACCATACAACATGAAAATATACCCTTAATGCACAGAATACAAACACTGTAGAGGCGTGATATTTCATATTTGATATATTAAATGACAATACCGAAAAGGGTATCACCTCCAGTACTACACTTATTGGTGCGATTTAGGGTAAGGTACGCCAGCGCGACGGTTGGTGCTGGTTAAGAAACCAGAAGTACCAGAGCTTATAAAAAATGCAGACCACGCCCTCTCAGAGTCCGATTCCGTATTAAGCTTCCTTGGTAGGCTGAATATGAAAAACGCTCTACCCGTTTTATGTAGCGAGCCAGGCGTCCTATCGCAGGGCAGCAACCACGAATGACATATGTGGGCAATCCCCACGCACGGATAGGAGGTGTTCTTTTGGGTAAGCATGCTTCGGAACGTTGAAACGATGCTGCTCTCATAATCAGTATTTATTTTATTACCTTTCGTTATTAATTTTTCAGCGTTATCCCTTTAGTGCTTTACACTACAAGCCAAGTGTAAAGGAACTAAATTCCCTAATGGCTTAAAAATTCGATACTGTAAACTAGTAACCTAATGAAATACATTTTAAATAATCTTTAATCAAAACTATTGAAGAGGCGTGAGTACTCAACTAAAATAAAACCAATCTAGTACTAAAATAATACCCAAATTAATATTTTGTGAATTAAATTGTTGAGGTCAATCTCAGGCTGTTGGATTGTTAGAGTGCTTTTCTTTCACCCAAGCGGCGCGGGTTCAAACCTGGCCGAAGTAGCCGTGTCTCTACTTCTTTCCGGATAGGAAGTAAAACTGTAGGTCCCGTGGCAATACATTTGATTGACATAAAGATGCCTTACTCAAGGTGGAATTCCATTAGTAAGTCAAAATTCTAGTGATGAGTAGTGCTAATAACCTAACATTTCTGTTTTTGTCTAGATCTCGGCCCACAAATACAAAAAAATAATAATAATAAAATGATAATAATTGGTGCAATTTCATGTGATGCACGTACTGAGCTTTTGGAGCGCGTGGTGGCCTATGTAAGTGTGTAACGTTTAAGGTTGCAATTTAAAGGGATATGTAAATACAAATAATTCAAGTTAACAAAACCATTCACACATAAATAATGCGCATTTGATATAGGTATGAATTTACAGATTGACTTCTATCTCAATAACGAAAAAAATATCGACATGCCGCATTTATTATTCTATCCATATTTCAGTTCCTAGAACAATAAGGGAAAGAAATCTATTTCAGGGATGTTTTTAGAGAAATTTGGGTTGTCATGTTGGCAACAATAGTAGTGCGACTAGTAACAAATGTTAAACTGACAGTTCAATTTAAACGTGCTTATGCAAATCATTTTCACCACCCGTGTATACTGAAATGAATAAACAATAATCTTAATTTTATTTACTCATTTACTCCTTAAGCTTTAAGATCTAATTAAAATTTCGAAATTGTTGAAAATCTATCCCTCTCCCCGTCCTTATTTTACAATATAGAGAAAGAACATTTTTTTTCTTATTTTATACATTTTTCGGATATACTGTTTTCGATATATTGTTCTGTTTAATGTTGTAGAGTAAAATGACGATTATCTATTGCATCGTTCATATTTTGCCCGCTCGCTGCCACCGTTTGCATTAAAAAAATAATTTCAGCATTTTTTCTTGGCGCGTTTTCTGAGGGACGAGGGTACCGATATTCCGCAAAACAACGCGATTTCACACTTTAAATGTCAAAATTTCATAGTTACTATAAACATACATTAAGGTTGATCCAATTCATGAGTGAAGCATCATTCAATATTTCAAATATCTTTACCTTACTCATATTTTTGGCCAAGCACTGGACAAATGGAACACTCACCTGAAAAAAAAAATCGTGTTAGTATACACACATAGCTAAATATGCATTTATAAAATACACAAAAGTATAAATCTGCATCCAGTGCTTTGAATAATAAATTATATCATTAGTGCGTCAAAATGAATTGGCGGCTAAACTGCGCATAGTAGAAAAAAATATTTTATACAAGAGTTGCTTGAATACTTAATAAATGGTAAAATGAATTGGCTTTTGTATTTCGTATGTGAGTGAGACTGTAATTTCATAAAAAACTTTTAATAGATATAAAAATAATATTATGAACCACGAAACGTTTTTAAAAATCACTCTTTAGTTACGCGTAGAATGTGCACTAAAAAGGAGAAAGTAATCTTTTCTTTGCACCAAAATGTGATCAAAAATCTTTACGAAAAATAAAAGCGTGTCATAATCCATTTCTCTCCGTCACCTGTTTATAATATTTCTTAAATAATTAATGTCTGCACTAATTACATGCGGAGTTACAAATTCATAGATTTGGTAGTAACCTCAAAATAAATTTTTGAACTACGACGAAAAATAATAATATTTTATCTGG